>JAOTOM010000755.1:0-42616 GCA_034440615.1 Ashinkailepas kermadecensis
TTTTCACTTAGATATAGAAGGCTGAGGAAGTCTCATCGAGGTTTTAAATTTGTTCATGGTCAGGAACAGGGATATCTCAGAAATGTTTGAATTTAACAGAAATGATGCAATTAGAGGTCATCAATTCAAAATTAAAGTTAATCACAGCAGGACAAGGTTAAGACAGTCTTTCTTCACCAACAGGGTAGTAGAACACTGGAACCAGCTGCCAGGAACCATTGTCAGTAGCAACACACTGAACATCTTTAAAAACGGCATAGACAATCATTATAAGAATAGGGGGATTGTTTTCTGTATTCCAGGGAAGGTTGATCGACAGGAGGAGTGGGAGTTGGGAGGAGTTTGTAATTGTTGACTGTGTTATGAAATAGCAAGTGAGTCTCTTATTAAGTCTAAATGCTTTATAACTTTATATAGGGTGTACCTAGCAGTGGATTCAGCACCTTCCTTCGGGATGTGATACTGATGAGATTGTCTATGGTAGCACAATGTGTATGATGGGAGGAGTTTGTAATTGTTGAGTGTATTATGCAATAGCACGTGAGTCTCTTATTAAGTCTGAACGCTTTATGAATTTCTGTGGGATGTGCCTAGCAGTGGATTCGGCACCTTCCTTCGGGATGTGATGCTGATGAGGTTGTCTATGGTGGCACGATGGGTGTGATGGGAGGAGCTTGTGATTATTGAGGGTGTTAGGCGGTAGCAAGTGAGTGGTGTTAGATGGGCTGGGATATATAGCTTCCTAGGAACTTGGGATAAGGGATTGATTGGGGTGGGAGTATGTACATTCTAGTACCTTTTTCTAGATAGGCTTAACCCAGATGGGCCCCTGTGGCTCTTATTAAGCCTTAATACTTTATGACTTTATGACTTTATGGGGGGGCAGTCGCCCCCTGCCGTGAAACAGGGGGGGCGCCGCCCCCCTGAAATTTGAGGAGGCCCCTATCCGCAAATGCACAGCAAAAAAGGTGAGCAAGGAGGCCGACGGGACAGAATATCATGCTGTCAATGAGGCCTCAAAACTGACGAGGCCACCAGGAAATATAATCAGGTCTCTATAAGAGACGTAGAACAGAGATTGGGAGGAGGCCCCCAGGACGAAAAGGAGGCCCCATGACGAAAAGGAGGCCCCATGACGAAAAGGAGGCCTCAAGACGTAGAACAGAGATTGGGAGGAGGCCCCCAGGACGAAAAGGAGGCCCCCGGGACGAAAAGGAGGCCCCCAGGACGGAAAAAGAGGCCCCAAGACGTAGAACAGAGATTGGGAGGAGGCCCCCATGACGAAAAGGAGGCCTCAAGACGTAGAACAGAGATTGGGAGGAGGCCCCCAGGACGAAAAGGAGGCCCCCGGGACGAAAAAGAGGCCTCCAGGACGAAAAAGAGGCCCCAAGACGTAGAACAGAGATTGGGAGGAGGCCCTCATGACGAAAAGGAGGCCTCAAGACGTAGAACAGAGATTGGGAGGAGGCCCCCAGGACGAAAAGGAGGCCCCCCAGGACGAAAAGGAGACCCCATGACGAAAAGGATGCACCCAAGGACGAAAAGGAGGCCCCAAGACGTAGAACAGAGATTGGAAGGAGGCCCCCAGGACGAAAAGGAGGCCCCCCAGGACGAAAAGGAGGCCCCAGGACGAAAAGGAGGCACCAAGACGTAGAACAGAGATTGGGAGGAGGCCCCCAGGACGAAAAGGAGACCCCAGGACGAAAAGGATGCACCCAAGGACGAAAAGGAGGCCCCAAGACGTAGAACAGAGATTGGGAGGAGGCCCCCAGGACGAAAAGGAGGCTCCCCGGGACGAAAAGGAGGCCCCAGGACGAAAAGGAAGGCACCAAGACGTAGAACAGAGATTGGGAGGAGGCCCCCAGGACGAAAAAGGAGGCCCCCAGGACGAAAAGGAGGCCCCCAGGACGAAAAGGAAGCTCCCAGGACGAAAACGAGGCCCCCAGGACGAAAGACGCAGTCCATGCGCCCCTACACTCCAACAATCAACCAACCAACCCCAGGACGAAAAGGATGCACCAAAGGACGAAAAGGATGCCCCAAAGACGTAGAACAGAGATTGGGATGAGGTCCCCAGGACGAAAAGGAGGCCCCAGGACTAAAAGGAGGCCCCAGGACGAAAAGGAGGCCCCCAGGACGAAAAGGAGGCCTCCAGGACGAAAAGGAGGCCCCTAAAACGTAGAACAGAGATTGTGAGGTGGCCCCCAGGACGAAAAGGAGGCCCCCAGGACGAAAAGGATGCCCCATAACGCAAGGATGCCCCAAGACGTAGAACAGAGATTGGGAGGAGGCCCCCAGGACTAAAAGGAGGCCCCAGGACGAAAAGGAGGCCCCTAGAACGAAAAGGATGCACCCAAGGACGAAAAGGACGTAGGACTAGACGTAGAACAGAGAACATAGATAGGAAGGTAGCCCCCAGGACGAAAAGGAGGCCCCCAGGACGAAAAGGAGGCCCCCAGGACGAAAAGAAAGCTCCCAGGCCGAAAAGGAGGCCCCCAGGACGAAAGACACAGTCCATGCGCCCCTACACTCCAACAATCAACCAACCAACCCCAGGACGAAAAGGATGCACCAAAGGTCGAAAAGGATGCCCCAAAGACGTAGAACAGAGATTGGGATGAGGTCCCCAGGACGAAAAGGAGGCCCCCAGGACGAAAAGGAGGCCCCCAGGACGAAAAGGAGGCCACCAGGACGAAAAGGATGCCCCTAAGACGTAGAACAGAGATTGTGAGGTGGCCCCCAGGACGAAAAGGATGCCCCATAACGCAAAGGAAGCCCCCAAGACGTAGAACAGAGATTGGGAGGAGGCCCCCAGGACGAAAAGGAGGCCCCCGGGACGAAAAGCAGGCCCAGGACGAAAAGGAGGCCCCAGGACGAAAAGGAAGGCACCAAGACGTAGAACAGAGATTGGGAGGAGGCCCCCAGGACGAAAGGAGGCCCCCAGGACGAAAAGGAGGCCCCCAGGACGAAAAGGAGGCCCCCAGGACGAAAAGGAGGCTCCCAGGACGAAAAGGAGGCCCCAGGACGAAAGACGCAGTCCATGCGCCCCTACACTCCAACAATCAACCAACCAACCCCAGGACGAAAAGGATGCACCAAAGGACGAAAAGGATGCCCCAAAGACGTAGAACAGAGATTGGGATGAGGTCCCCAGGACGAAAAGGAGGCCCCCAGGACGAAAAGGAGGCCCCCAGGACGAAAGGAGGCCCCCAGGACGAAAAGGAGGCCCCCAGGACGAAAAGGAGGCCCCCAGGACGAAAAGGAGGCCCCTAAGACGTAGAACAGAGATTGTGAGGTGGCCCCCAGGACGAAAAGGAGGCCCCCAGGACGAAAAGGAGGTCACCAGGACGAAAAGGAGGCCCCTAAGACGTAGAACAGAGATTGTGAGGTGGCCCCCAGGACGAAAAGGAGGCCCCCAGGACGAAAAGGATGCCCCATAACGCAAGGATGCCCCAAGACGTAGAACAGAGATTGGGAGGAGGCCCCCAGGACTAAAAGGAGGCCCCAGGACGAAAAGGAGGCCCCTAGAACGAAAAGGATGCACCCAAGGACGAAAAGGACGTAGGACTAGACGTAGAACAGAGAACAGAGATAGGAAGGTAGCCCCCAGGACGAAAAGGAGGCCCCAGGACGAAAAGGAGACCCCAGCACGAAAAGGAGGCCCTCAGGACGGAAAGGATGCCACCGAGACGGGCAAGAAGCCACCCAGGTTAGACGAAAAGGCTTCCGATGGGTGGCAGGATATTCTTAAGTTGGAAAACGAGGCCCCCAAGACGGAAGATGCCCCTGCAATATAAAATTAAGACCTGATAGGGGAGACTTCTCCGGACGCAATAGGGGCCCCAAGACGGGTAGGAAGGTTTCCGCAGGAATGAGAGAAGGCCACCGAGACCAGCCAGATGAGGCCCATATTTTGGAAGAGGAGGAACCTGGAAGAGAAGATCTAGGACTAGGACGCAAAAGCACCCTGCTAAGAGGATAATGAGGCTCCAGACACAGATGAGGAGGCCCCCATGACGTGAGAGGAGGCCCCTAATTTGAAAAAGGAGTCACCTAGGAGAGGGTAGGAGTCCCCAGAAATCAAGAGAGTGTCAAAAATGGCACGGAGGCAACCAGGATTGCAAAAGAGGCTCCAACACCGGAAAGGAGGCCCCAGAATATGAGAGGAGGCCCTAAGACGGAAAAGGAAGGAAGATATGAGATGAGGTTTCGGAGACGCAAAAGCAGGCCCCAAACGGGTGAGGTTCCACCGAGATAGAAAAGGATGATCCAGAGACGTGGCAGGAGGCACCTAATTCGGAAGAGAACGACACAAGATCGGAAACGAGACCCCATGATGAACGAGGAGGCCCCTAAAATAGGAGAGAAAGGCCATTGGATAAGAGAGATGGCTCCCAAGCGGAAAAGAAGGCTCGAAGACGGCTAAGAAGGTCCCCGGGAAATAACAAGGCCACTAAGATAGGAAAGGTTGCCAGTAATTTAGCAGAGGCGGCGCCTGGGAGAGAAGAGGAGTCCACCAGGAGATAAGAGACCACCCCTAAGATGGGTAAAGATCGAATCCAGAGCGCAGAGCAGGAGAACGCAGAGCAGGAGGCCCCCAAGACGTGAGAGGAGGCCCCTAATTTGAAAAAGAAGGCCTCTAGAAGAGAAATGAGGCACCTGCCGGACTCGGGAAGGAGTAGGTCTCTAGGACCAAATGAGGTCCCGAAGACCGGAAAGAGTTCCCAGGAAATGAGAGGAGGCCCTTAAGATGGGAGTGATAGCAGGTATGGAAGGAGGTGAGGTTTCCAAAATTGAAGATCCCTCAAGACGGGTAAGGCTTTGCCAGGATAAAGGAGGAGGCACACGAGGCGTGGCAAGAGGCCCCTAATTTGGCAGAAAATGCCCCTCGAAGATGAGAGGAAGCCCCATGCCATGTTAAAGGGGCCCCAGAATGCAAGAGGCCCTCCAAGACGGGAGAGGAGGACCATTGAATATGGAGGAGGGTAGGACACACAAGGAGACATCGAAAACCGGTAAAAAGGCTCTAGGAAATGAGACGACGCGACAGGAGGCCTATAATTTGCAAGAAGAACCACCTAAGAAATAGTAAGAGTCGAGTCTGGGTATTTTAATATCACGATATGGGCCCCAAAAGATCCGGCCGGGGCCCCCGCAAATTACGCTGAGCCTGGGGTACCGAAAATTCACGCCCGGACCACGAAAATCATGCCAGGGGCACGACAGGTCGTACCGTGCCCCAAAAGTCTCATTGGGACCAAAACAAATGACGCCGGAGCAACGAAGAACAATCCGGACATGAATAATCACTCTGTGGGCCCAACAATGACGCCAAAAGCCTCCAAAACGCATTGGACCCCAAAAAGTGTCGAGGCCGCTATAGCTCGCGCTAGGGATCCAAGAAAATGACGTCGGGGCCCAAAAGATGTCATTGGACCCAAAAAAGTCGCGTCGCAGCCCTTGAAAATCACACTGGAGGCCCGGAAGGTCGCGCCGGGGCCCCAAAAGTTGCAGCTGCCCCAAAAATCAATTTTAACCGGAATGTCACTCTGGGACAAAAAAAAACTCCTTCAGTGGCCGCAGTGCTATATCAAAGGGGCAAATGCCCCCTCCATCCTGAGAGGGATAAGCTCCCAAGAATCGTGTCGGGGGCCTCAAAAATCGCGCTGGGGCGTCAAAAATCGCGCTGGGGCCACCAAAATTCGCGTCGGTCCACCAGAATTCACGTATGGATCTCCAAATAAATACGGCGAGCCCCGGAAAACTCGCTCCGAGGCCCGAAAAATTGCGACAGGAACCGCCAAAATCGCGTTGGGGCCACAGCTAAATACAACGCATCGCACAAACTCGAACCGGGCCCCCCAAATATCGCGCTTGGGACCCACAATTCCCATCGGTAGTCCCGTCGAGGCTCTACAAAATTGCCGTCTAGGGCCACACGTAAGCACAGTGTGACCACAAACACAAACACAAATCAAGCTGGAGACCTCCAAAATAAGGATGGATTCCAACAACTAAATGCCCAGGTAAAAAAAATGGCTCTGGAGCACCGAACATATTATCAGATGCCTTCACAAATTGCGTACGGCACCGAAAAACAAACCGGATCTCGAACAATCGAGGTGGGATACAAAAACATGGCGCCAAGTGCTCGAGAAATCAGGCCGGGATTCGGACTTTAAAAAAAATCAGAAAAGTTTCACAAAATCGTATTGAGCCCAGAAAACTGGGGTTGGGTCTCCGGAACCACGCGCCTGGGTGCGATAAGCCACTCTGGGACCTAGAAACATCGTACCGAAGCCCCAAAATTGTACTTGGGCCCCACAAGTGTGCGTCAGAAGCCCAAAATAAACACATCGGGACCCTAAGAGCACAACGGGGGCCGAAAATACAACTGACCCTCCAAAGCGCACAGTCTCACAAAAAGCGACAGGGCCTTAACACAAGCGTTGCAGCCATAAATATACATACCGGGAGGTCTAAAAAATACACCGGAAGCTCTCAAGGCACACAGGGGTCATGATAACGCACAATAGCCTGAAAAGGTGGCTGGGGCCGCAAAAGGCAACATGGTTCCAAAACAAACAAAAAGACCGGCGCTAAATAAACACATCGGGATCTTCGAAAACGCCCTGACACGTCAAAATCCTCGGTGTACAAAAATTCAACAAACCCTAAAACGAGCAGGGGGTTCGAAAATGCTTTAGGCCCCTAACAAAAATGGATTGGAGCCATAATACACAATCATAGACCAAGAAAGACGCAACGGGTAAAAAAAAACGCCGAGGCTTGGCCTCGGTTCGGTATCCAATCTGGGAGGATAGCAGCAAAGATATGAAGTGCATCAAAGCTCAGCGGAAACCGCATTTCATAGCTACCAGAAAATGTGGGAAGTAGGAAACTAATGATCGAATTTAATCAATCGACTTTTCGAAGCGAACGCCCATGCGAATCATTCCATCACGCCAAATATGGTGCAAGTCTATCATGTGGCAGCAATTAGCAAAACGCAGAAGGCCTAGCAGAAACCATAGCATCGCACGAAGTGTGGCGAATGCACCGAATACGAAAAATGGGTGTGCACGTGCACTGACGTTGCCGTTGTGGCGACCGGGTGCTATGAACTGCAATGCCTGAAATTGTAAAATTTTGTATTTTAAAGTGGTGGGTAATACATTTTACTTTGAAGTTATGGGCCTAATACATCTTCTAAACCCTGCTCGTTTTAGGGCTTTGTTGCGTTTTTTTGTGCACGGAGTATTTTTTACGTGTCGGGGCGTTTTCGAAGATCCCGATGTGTTTATTTAGCTCCCGGTCGTTTTGTACGTTTTGGAACCATGTTGCCTTTCGTGGCCCCAGCCTCTTTTCCAGGCCCTTGTGCGTTCTCATGGCCCCTGTGCGCCTTGCGAGCTTGCAGTGTATTTTTCTTAGAGCTCCCGGTATGTTTATTTAGGGCTGCAACGCATGTTTTAAGGCCCTATCGCTTTTTGGGAGACTTTTGTGCGCTTTGGAGGGTTAGTTGTACTTTCTGGCAACGTTGTACTCTTAGGGTCCCGCTGTGTATATTTGGGGCTTCTGACACACATTTGTGGGGCCCCAGTATGATTTTGGGGCTTCGGTGCGATTTTTTCTGGGTCCCAGCGCGACTTATCGCGCCCAGGCACGTGGTTCCGGAGACCCAACGCGAGCTTTCTGGGCTCAACGCGATTTTTGTGGATCTTTTCTGTTTTTTTATTAAAAGTCCGAATCCCGGCCTGATTTTTCGAACCTCTGACGCCATGTATCCCACCTCGATTTTCGAGATCCGGTATGCTTTTCGAAGTCATACGCAATTTTTGAAGGCATCTTGAAAAAATGTTCGGTGCAACAGAGCCATTTTCCTGACCCTGACATTTATTTGCTGGAATCTCTCCTTTTTTTGGAGGGCTCCAGCTTGATTTTTTGGGATACCGATCCGGGTTTGTGGTATAGGTGTAATTTCAGCAGTGTGAGGTAACTTATCAAGGGATACCAAAAGAAAACCTTAGAACTGAGTGGTGGAGTTAGGGTTGAAATCCGACCAATCAGAAACCATAGTGGTAGATTAGGCCCCTCCACAGGACAATTTAGTTGATGACTAATTATATTACTTCGAAATGTACCCTTTGACAAAATAGCGGTCGAAATTCAAGGACTTTTTAATGGGCGTAGGTGCCCTCCCCCCCCCTGCAAATCCGTTTGCCCCATCCTGCTTGACGCAAATATAGGTACTCCACTGGTCCCTCAATAATTTTCCGAAACATACGCCCATGGGGAAAAGCCAACATTGAGGGGACAAATTACCCCCTCATAAGCATGCAATACAACATCCATGCCCCATATGAAATGGGATGAATGATGTTTTTAAATGCATTTTCTTCCAACAAACTTCTTTTCTGTTATTACAGCCTGCATGCGATGCGCCCCTAAACCACAATAACTAACTAACTAACTAGCAGCCTGCATGATTAGAGCTTCCCAGCTTCCATACCTTCTCAACGTCATTTACAAAACGGCACAGCACAGCGAAAACGATGGGCGTGACGGCGTGGAATGTGAAGGCTTGGATTATGTATGTACTGACATTGTTGCATTGTTGCATTGTCATTTATGCATTGGTGTTCAATGATTGTTCTTGCCGTGAATTTATTCGCTGAGGATATATTTTAGCTCGTGTGACAGTTGCCTTGCAGCCAGCACCAAATGTTATAAAAATATACAAATTCCTAAGATGACGCTAAAAAAACTACACTGTAAAAAAAAATCAGTACTCAGGGAGTAATCGGAGGTACATAAAACCCATCTAGTATCAATATGGGGCATATTCTAGCACCTTTTTGTAAAAAGTGGTAGGCTTGCATTCTTCGAAGTACAGAGGGAGTTTTCGAAGTATTATTTTCATGTCAAGTATTCCGACAATACTTTAAAAAGTATGAAAAGTGAGGTACTTTTGTTACACCCTTTTTCCGTCACTTCACCTCCGCCCGCGGGTGAACTGCCAGATTCGCGCATGCGCCGTGCAGCGTGCGATTTGAAGTACGTGGGGTGTTGGCTGGGTGTTGCGGGGAGGTCATGGGCGATTGCGGGGGTACCGCTGCCACCTGCGTTCTTAATGTGAGGTAATGAAAAGGAAAAGGAAAAGCATGCTAATGAGAGTTTAAGTTTACACTGTGCCACCATTTTCTTTCGTCCTCGATCCGCCATCTTTGGTGATCCGCCATCCGTAGATGACGTGTAGTCGTTGGAGGTACACTCCTGAGGTCGGGTGCGGCCGGCTCGCGTGGCGGATTCGGCGCCCTCCCTATCAGCTGATATGGCATCAGCCCACTTCAGTTCCTCAGCTGTTCGTGGAGAGACTGTGCTAGTCACTAGGGGTTTTTTTATAGGGAAGGTTTGCCCCATTTTCACCAACCCCGATGGTTGTGTGGCCTCCCCCCGCCGGGTTCGGATAAATTTTTTTCTCTTTTACTTTGAGATTTTTTCTTTCCAACGAAAAAACATCATAAAATGTTAAAACATTTTTTTTAATAAAAAAAAAAAAAAAACTTTTTTTGATTTTATTTAAGATTTTTTATAATAAAAAAAAAAAGTAGCCGATTAAAACAAAAATAATTTTTTTCTTTTTTTTTTTTTTTTTTAATCTTGATTAAATAATAATTTTATTTATATAAAAAAAAAAAAAAAAAAATAAAAGAAAGAGAAGATGGAGCAGAAGATCTTTTGTGTGAAGACATATACGAAACTCCTGTGTCACAGGGTTGAAAGACTTAGTTTCGTATATGTCTTCACACAAAGGATCTTCTGCTCCATCGTCCAGGACATGACTTCACTATATTTTGTTCAATATATAAAAATGCTAACTATTGCCCAGCAATAATCTGAAAAGAGAAAGAGAATAAAGTCATTAGTGACGATCTGAAAGGCCGCTACTTTGTTTCAATAATTGTGAAACACCCTGTATATCTGAAGTGTAGCTCAGATTTGCCTCATCTCACGTAGATGACGGGTTGTCGTTGAGGCGGTGTGTGTGGTGGATTCGCGCCACGGCCGGTGGTTTAATGTTTGTGGTTGAAAAGGCGAATATATATTGGCGTTGCATTTTTACTTTTTTTACACCCAGAGAGGCGGTTTTCGCGAGTTTCGCGGGGAGTAAATGAACCCACGGCGTGGGAAATGCATGCTAACCATAGGTGCTAAAGTAAGTACCTTTCGGTTTAGCACTATATGGGGAGTGGTTTTTGACAGCCGCCCCATACGGTACTAGCGTAAGTACCAGTACACCTCTATGCAAGTACCCAGAAGGGTGTTTTAAAAGCACCTTTCACCTTGAAAAGTACCCGGGTGTGAAATCCCAGGGGTGCTCAGAAAGTAGGTATAGTGAGGTAATCGGCAAAAGTACCGAATGCGAGGTTTGAAAAACTTCGTATGGGTAGTGGTTTTTGACAGCTGGAAACACCTCACAGGGTGCTACATTTTTTTTACAGTGTAGGCATCGTGCGTTAGTCATCTTTAATAATTGCACTACCTGTGGGGAATACGCTCGCTTGGAGCAGGCTAACAGCTAACATGGTTTACTGGTTGCCAATCTTCCTCAGGCGATGCTGCAGAAACTCTTCTTCGTGTCTTGGAGGAGTACGATTGCATCTGCCAAGATGTACTGCCAAAGACACGCCCCTGGGTAGCAGCCACACACAGCGGCATGGACATGCTAGTGGAGAGTGTGAAGGTGGATATACTTGTGACCGCTTAGAAGACGCCATTCTGATGTGAACTATTGCCCATTATGTCCATAGTAAAAAAAACATGCGCGTCAACTGCAACATCAATTGGCTTATTAGATAATCTGTTCTAGGCTTGAGAGCCGAAGTGTTGTCGAACGTAGCCGCGCGTGCTCACATAAAATATGTTCTTCATAGGTTGTAGGCATCAAGAGAAACGATCATTTTTGTAAGGAGCAATAAACTAAACAACATTATATCCACCTTCGTTTGGCCAGGAACAGTACTGTGGAACCCTAACTAGTGTATTAATACTACATTTGAGGCTTTACCGCCGCGGTAGCTCAGTTGGTTATAAGCTCTGGCTTGCGCTGGTTTTCCCAGTCCTGGCAAGACGTGTGGTTTCGCGCGCTCACATCTAGCCCCGGCCGGGGGGATCACTTGGCAACTGGCCCGATAAGGCCAGGGAGGGGCTATTGGGGTGGCCGTGTCGGTGCATTGACGGAACGTTAAACTCTAGGATCAAAATCATGCCGTTGAATTGGAATTCCTGGATCGGGTGGTAGGGCCAGGGTTCACGCAACAAGATCTGCTTAGCAACAGAATCCTGGTTTATAAAGCCCCACCAGCAAAAATCGGACTAAATTGCCTTAAAGTAGATCCAAAGAAGTTTGCGACTGAGTTACCTGCATGTGAGCATGGCAGCGATGTTCGGTGCGTGACCTATGGACAACCATAGCTGGTACTCTTGGGAATGACTCATGACTGAAAACGACGAGTGCAGCATTTATGCAATGCTCTCCAATCTACCTTTCCTAGCCAAATAACGGTCGATGTAGTATTTATTATTGTGCTCATCATGGCAAAAACGCTATTCTGTCTCCGTCATGACTACAACTTAAATGACAAATTCAATACGAGTGGGGTCGACACACAGATTGCCGTCCACATACATCAATAATTTATCATTAACAGGAAGTTCAAAGCGTGACGTATGTTTCTTCAGCACGCTTGCATATTTAACACGCGCCCTGGAGGGCCTCTGAAAATTACGCGCTCTGGAAGAGGTGGGGGCGGATTCAACACCCCCCCCTAATATCTCGGCTTTTATTAGAGCTGGAGTAACGAAATTATCGGGGTGGATGAGTATGGTAGAAAACTCTATTGTGTGCAAATTTCATGACCCTAGGACAATATCTTCAAGGTCAAATGAGGTCACATATATCACAATTTGCTTGTTTTGCGTGGCTTGGCTTGTCATTGTTACGGATCGCTGTGATTGTGTTTAAGTGCTCCAAAATGAGCATCAATGATATTTTGGGCATTACTAATGATGCAATACAGATGCCAGACCCGGAATTTGACCTCAGGTCACCAATATAGCTGCACTTTATCAGGTGAGTTACCTGTTCCATTTACCGGAAATGGGCCGCCCGCCCTACTGCTCCGTCGGGCGGCTCGGCGCAATCGGCTT
The DNA here is from genome assembly GCA_034440615.1 of Ashinkailepas kermadecensis. Classification (NCBI taxonomy): domain Eukaryota; kingdom Metazoa; phylum Arthropoda; class Thecostraca; family Neolepadidae; genus Ashinkailepas; species Ashinkailepas kermadecensis. The sequence goes on from JAOTOM010000755.1 coordinate 12,211, forward strand.
CGCGAAGAAAGGAGTGAAGTACATGAATGAAGTATGGAAACGCTTAGGTACACAATAACAAACAGTAGTTTTGAGGATGTGTTGGGAGTAACATGCAAAATGATATCAATCGCAAGACAGTCATTTGCATCTAAGACAACATTCCAGTTGACCAAGTTTGGTTCCGTTAACCTGTCATGAACTTGACCTTACTTGACCTCGGTGACCTAATATGACCTTGAAAATACATAGCATAACAATATACATCAAACAAGTCGCTAGCGTTGCCAAGAATACTTCCATTTTGCCGATATACGGGAAGTGCATCAACGCCGATTTTTGTGGTCTGGCGCTACGGAATGTTTTGACTTTAACGGCCTCTAACTCGAAAAAGGTTCGGTAGATTTCGGTTTTGCGTGCTTTAAACAACACACCGAATATTTATAAGCAGGTACGACAAAATGGCGTGTATTGACCAGTAAAATCGGGAGTTGTGTACACAAAACCGGAGGGGTGGGAGAGTTTCGCCCGCCCCCCCCCTCCAGTGTGCGTGTTAATTGTCACATACGAAATCAGGTTTAGCTTCTTTCGATAACATTTTCGCTACCTTAGGTGGAGATTGTTTGGTAAGAACATCATTACCACTAATGACAGCCATATAAACCATCGATACTCTTTGCGGGCTTGGGGTTAAGGAAGCCTTGGTTCACTGCACTTTCAGTTCTGATGGCTGGACAGTGTTTTAAGATTACTAGCCTGACTAAACTACTACAAATTCCAATTGCGAAAGACGATCTTGCCATGGTAGAAACGTCAATTTCCATCCGATCACTGCAGTCAACCGGATCGTGCATGGTTATTACCACGGTTCTTCTAGATACGGTTGGGCAAACAGGCCCGCAACAGCTGATTGTGGTTGTAGGCGATTCTCCCGTCGTGAAAACCCGTTGACTTAACATGGGGCAGAAATCATAGTTTTCAAGAAGGCCTGACCATTGACCTATATATATTAGCTAGACATACTTCCAGACCTTTCACAAAATCCCCATGACGGCGCCGCACAGGGGCATCGCTCGAGCCTTCCCGGTGCTTTATGCCTTGGAGGTCCCATCTCGGTCTGCGTGTCGGACAGTTAGAGACGAAAAATGGTGAAATCGTGCTGTGCATGGGGTTGCACTCTTGAGCGTCTTGGTCACCAAAGCGATTCTGGGAACCAGATTTCGTTCCAACTGTAAGTGTTTTACTGGTAAATTTATCGGAACTATGAGGGTGGCTACAAGAACCCGAACGCCGAACAGCTGCGCCAAGCCATGCGACGTCTCACCCTGCACAACTTTATATCACCATCAGCCACAGCGAACCGGGAGCCCCAGGACGGTGAGGATCATGGTCTGCTGGACATTCGGCGTCCAACGCGTCAACAGATTCAGAAGGGCGAAAGCAGGCCGATGTCAGCAGTCGTACAACATGCCATGGAAATGGGAGATAACTGCTCTGCATTTATGGAGAATTGTGCCGGGTACATCGCTGGGTATGTGTGCCGTAAACTGGTGGAGGAGCGTGGTGTGAAATGTCCTGCGTGCCTTGGAGCAGTGCTGTGCAATAAAGAGGACCGTCCACAGCCCGAAGTCACTCATCTGATGAACGTACGGGACAAAGGGACAACATGCTCTCGTCAACTATGTGTGTATTTTCATCGGTATTTTCATCTTGTCGGCCTCCTCACGAGTTCGTCAGATTATTTTTATAGTCGCTATCGATATCCTCATGTACGTCGGTCTTCCCACACCATCTATACTCGCATCTCTCTCCTCATGCTCCCGTGGGTCTTATGTTTTTGCCGGCTTTCTTACGGTTGCGGGCGGTGGTTTGCTCATGCTTCTGTCTCTCCATGCTTCCGTCGCATGGGGTTTCTCGTCGGTATTCCGCAGTGTTTATTTTGCACAACTATAATAGGCCACAATGGCTTCTTGCTGTGGCAGATGTATCCAGTGATGTGCTGGTATTTCCTTGAAAATCGGCCCACGTAGCGGCCGATGCTCCAGGATGAACCGCTAGCGCCTTTTCCCTCGTGAGGCTTCGTACTCTACCTCATGGACACCTAGCCCACTTTTCTTCTTTTATGCCTATGTAGTTAGCCCAAAGCAAGACTGAAGACCTTTCACCGAGCCAGAGGGTCCAGGTCCTTATTTTCAGATTTAATAGGGAAAATTACAAAAAATAACCTTACCAGGGTACCACACTGGGTGTCACTGTATGCGCTAACGGCGGGCACTGGCCCCTTCAATCATTGATTTCGTTACCTCACTAATTGGTTTTCCCCCGCCCTAAGCAGGCTGAAGCTAAACAATTTAGCATATGGGCGTACACTGGATACAAATGGTTTTCGGGGAAGTTTGGCCAGCAAAAGGATCCTTTGCACCCAACCAATTTAACAGATTAACATCCATGGTACCAAATCAGATGGGTTCGGACCACGGCCAGCTGGGATTTCCAGCGATGTCCCCAGGACACCCCGCGTTGGATCTCTAGCCATGGTTCGGGAAGGAGGTCAGAGAGGGCCGCACGCACGTCGCATCCCATTTTATGTGAAAACATGGGAGGCTGCTGACTGAGCCAACATTACGGGGCCTGGGCCCGACGCTCCAGGCTAAAGAAATGAATGCTGGCGCTGCTATCGCCAGTCAGGAACGGGCGTGAGGCGCCCGCGCCATGGCAGTCGCCGGTCTAGCTGTTTATAGGTCAATGGGCCTGGCACACGAAAACTAACGATAAGGTTGAAATATTTGTATTGATCCTGGTTCCAAATTGATTCATCTATTTATTAGCAATTTATTCGTAGTTTTAGGCAGTGTATGTTTTCTTTAGAAGCGTTTAAAACTTATTACTTCAAAAATAGCATAAATGGCGTTTCTACTACGTGTGTGGCGCAGCTTCGCTTAAGGTATGGAGATAGGCGTTCATGTCGTTTCGGCTCAGAGCCTTTAAAAGGTATAAGCAATACCTGCCTAACTTTGTTGTACCTTTGTTGTAGTAAGGGTATTAGCGACGTGATATAAGTCGTGTGATACTGTTGTGATCTACATCCGATACAGAAATAGCATGTACAAACGCCTTCGGCACTTGCTCCGGTGCGCTAAGCGAAGATTGATGTTGGTTTCATGTGAATCCGTCTAATGGTTCGGCCGCTATGTCAATTTTAGTGGAATTCATTTCCTTGCTCCCGAATATTTATTTTTAAATAATTTAAAAAATATCTCCCGCGAAAGTGTGGCCGCCACGAAAGCGCGCACCGGCATAGTATTTTTTAATTGCTCAAGCAATATCGTGGGACTCGGTGATGAAGCGGTCCATTTGTTCGAGCGTAAAATGACGGCAAAAAGTGTCGTCTGGTAACGATTGCGGGCATCGACGATTACAACCAAACTATTTGCGATTTGGAAAATCCGAAGGAACCGTGAGCATCACAATGAGTGGAGTATACCACTTTTGCCGCGACATGTCATTCGACAGTGGTGTGGGGACAGTGGAAAGCGTAGCCATTTTCACGGAACGAAACACGTAGCCCGTGTGACGATGATGGCGCCCGCACACGCTGCAGCCACCCATTGTCCATGTGAAAAGGGTAGCCGATACATCGGCCCATGTTGTGAAAGTGACGGCAAGTCGCCAAGTTGAGCCGTTTCCGAGAACAACACACAATCATGAAAAACGCTGAAAACGTCACTTCCGCTTTTCACACTCCCTCGCGTGCGCGTGACAGATGGCCCGGAAACGGTTGTCATGGCGATGTTGGCAATTGTCGTGGCAACACTAAGGTTTTGGTTTGGTGTCGATCGGTCCATTGGTTGTCAAGATATTACGCTCTGAATGGGGTCGATCGGAAGCGGTAATTTTTTTTTAAATCCCAGTCTCACGTGCTATTCTTACGGGCAGCCGATGACCCGTTCTCTCAGGACCCCCGTCATGCTCACGCGCAGCACGTTGACCCGATCGTAACGAAATTTTGTTCAGTTGATAGCAAACATTTGGGGCTTTCACATGATGTCCATCATATTTCGTTACCTATGTTGTGAACCGTACCCGGCGCCAATATGCAGCGGTCTCGGTCGACGCATGAATTTTTCCAAATCACTTGTTAATCCAATGGGCGTATCGCCCTACCTTTTGGCACGTGCCACGCGCTCGGCATACACCCCACGACAATGAAAATCAGCACATCACATTATCCATCAATTTTCTGTAGGCTGTGAAAATGTCAAGCATGTACGACCCATAGTTGAACCTATATACGAGGACAATCGACCAAAGAACAAAAGACGACGGACAGACAAACAAACACACATTCTTCTTTACGCAAATAGTATAATAGAGACAAGTGATTTCGGCACTTGCTCCGCTGCGTTTAGGGACAAAAAAATAATGTTGGTTTCATGTGAATCGGTGTAATGGTTCGGCCGCTATGCCAATTTTAACGTAGCACTGATTCATTTTCCTGCTTCGAATAAATGTTTATTTTTATAAAATATCTCCCGCGGAAGTGCTGCAGCCACGAGCACGCCGGCTTTGTATTTTTGTATTGCTCAGGCAATATCGTGGGAAGCGGTAGTGAAACGGTCTACGTGTTCGAGCGCAAAAGGACGGCGAAAAGTGTCGTATGGTACGCAAATAGTATAGTAGACAAGGGCCTTCGGCATTTGCTGCGCTGCGTTAAGCGAAAAATTTGGTGTTGGTTTCATGTGAATCTGTCTGATGGTTCGACCGCTATGCCAAGTTTAGTAGATTTATTTTCCCTGCTGTCGAATATTCATCTTTATAAAAATATGTTTTGCGAAAGTTTGGCCGCCACGAAAGCGCACGCTGGCATTGTATTTTCTTCATTGATCACGCAATATCGTGGAACTGGTGGCGAAGCGGTCCATCGTTCGAGCGCAAAAAGAATGCTAAAAGTGGCGTCTGGTAACGGTTGCGGGCATCGACGATTACAACCAACTTATTTGCGATGGGGAAAATCCGAAGGAACTGTGAGCATCACAAAGAGTGGGGCTATTCGCGCATATCACTTTCTTATAGTGTTGTCCTTTCTCCGCGAAATGTTGTCCGACAGTGGTGGACAGTGGAAAGCGGAGCGTCTTACACGGACCGAAACACGTGCACGTGTGACGATGACAGCGCCCGCACACACTGCAGCCACCTACTGTCAGTGGAAAAAGGGTAGCCGGTCCATCGGTCCATGTGATGAATGTGACGGCAAGTCGCCAAGTTGAGCCGTTTCCGGGAATGCTAAAGTTTTACATGCTATTCCAATGGGCGCGCGGTTATTCACGCGACACCCGTTCTATGAACACCCCCGTGACGCTCACGCGCAGCACGTTTACCCGATCGCAACCAAATTGTGCCACGAGGATAGCCAACATTTGGGGCTTTCACGCGGTATCAGCCATATCTCGTCACCTGTGCTGTGGGCCATGCCAGGCGCCAATATGCGCAGGTCTCTGTTGGCGCATATATTTTTCCAAATCGCATGTTAAACCAATGGGATGTTGCGCCAAGTTTGAGCGCGTGCCGCGCGCCCGTTTCAAGCCCCACGACAACGAAACTCGACACACCACATTGTCCGTCGATTGTCTGCCCGCTGTGAAAATTTAAAGCACGTGCGACCCATAGTTTGAGCACGATGGCAATCGTCTATAGGTAAAAAAACGACAGACAGACAAGCATCCAAAGAAACAAACTGTTTAACTCGAATAGTATATTAGAGGAGGTGATCGCGCCGACTTTGAGCATGTGCCACGCATTCAGCAGGCACCTGACAACATTGAAGCTCGGCACAGTACATCATACATCGATTTTCTGCCAGTTGTGAAAATTGGAGTGACGTGCGACCCACAGTTCAACCTACACACGACGGCAATCGACCAAAGAACAAAAGACGACAGATAGACAGACAACCAAACTTTTTTTTAACGCAAATAGTATATTAGAGACGAGCGCCTTCGGTACTTGCTCCTCTACGTTAAGCGAAAAAAATGATGTTGGTTTCATGTGAATTTGTCTAATGGTTCGGACGCTATGCCAGTTTTAGTGGAATTCATTTCCCTGCTCCCGAATATTTATATTTGATAAATATCTCCCAAGTGTCGTCGCCGCGAAAGCGCGCGCCGGTGTCGTTTTTCGACTGCTGGCTGAATATCGTGGGAATCGGTGGTGAAATGATCCAAGTGTTCAAGCTCGAAATAACGGCGCAACGTGTCGCCTGGTAAGGGTTGCGGGCATCGACGATTACCACCAAACTATTTGCGATGAGGAAAATCCGAAGGAACCGTGAGCATCACAAAGAGTGGGGCTACCAGAGCATGCAACTTTCTCCGCGAAATATTTCCCGACAGTGGTATGGATCAGTGGAAAGCGGAGCCTTTTTCACGGACCGAAACACGTGCAGACCGTGTGACGATGACGGTGCCGGCACACACTGCAGCACATGATAGCCAGTGGGAAAATGGTAGCCGGTACATCGGCCCAGGTGGTAAAAGTGACGGCAAGTCGCCAAGTTGAGCTGTTTCCGAGAACCAGACCCGATCGTGAAAAACGTTGAGAAACGTGACTTCCGTTTTTCACACCCCCTCGCGTGCGCGTGACGCGTGACCCAGAAACGGTTGCCATGGCGATGTTAGAAATTGTCGTGACAACACTAAAGTGTTGGTTTGGTGTCGATCGGTCCATTGGTTGTCGAGATATTGGTGGAATTGGTGAAAAAATCCCCGTTTTACATGCCATTCCTATGGGCAGCCGATGATCCGTTGTCCAAGGACCCTTGTGACGCTCACGCTCCGCACGTTGACCCGGTCGTAACGACATTTCCTCCGGTGGATAGTCAACATTTGGGTTTTCACGGCCTGTCAGCCATATTTCGTTACCTGCGTTGTGAGCCGTGCCAGGCGCCAAAATGCGCCGGTCCCCGTCGGTGTCGGACATTTTACGAATCCCATGTTAAACCAATGAGGAGGTCGTGCCAACTTTGAGCACGTGCCACGCGCTCGGCATGCACCCCACGACAATGAAACTCGGGACAGCACATCATATTTCGATTGTCTATTTGCTTTGAAAATTTTAAGCACGTGTGACCCATAGTTTGATCTGTGCACGATGGCAATCGACCAAAGGACAAAAGACGACGGACAAACATCCAAATACGTTTTTTAAACGCAAATAGTATATTAGAGACAAGCGCCTTCGGCACTTGCTTCGCTGCCCTAAGCAAAACAAATGATGTTGGTTTCAAATGAATCGGTTTAATGGTTCGGCCGCTATGACAATTTTAATGTAACGTGGATTCATTTTCCTGCTTCGAATAAATATTCATCTTCTAAAAATCTCTCCCGCGGAAGTGTTGCCGCCACGAAAGCGCGCGCCGGCTTTGTATTTTTTTCATTGCTCGGGCAATATCGTGAGGATTGATGGTGGAGCCGCTCAGGTGTTGCAGCGCAAAATGACGGCGAAATATGTCGTCTGATAACGGTTGCGAGCATCGACGATTACAACCAAACTATTTGAGATGGGCAAAATCCGAAGGAACCGTGTGCATCACAAAAGTGGGGCTATCCGCGCATACAACTTTCTGCGCGAAATGTTGTCCAACAGTGGTGTGGGAACAGTGGAAAGCGGGGCTTTTTCATGGACAGAGATACGTGCAGCTCGTGTGACGATGACGGCGCTCGCACACACTGCAGCCCATGATAGCTAATGGGAAAAGGGTAGCCGGTACATCGGACCAGGTGGTGAAAGTGACGGCAAGTCGCCAAGTTGAGCCGTTTCCGAGAAACAGGATCGTGGAAAACGCTGAAAAACGTCACTTCCGTTTTCACACCCCCTCGCGTGCGCGTGACGCGTGACCCGGAAACGGTTGCCATGGCGATGTTGACAATTGTCATGGCAACACTAGGATGTTAGTTTTGTGTCGATTGGTCCATTGGTTGTCGAGGTATGGCGTTGTGAATCGGGTCGATGGGGAGCGCTAAATTGGTGGAAAAAAATCCCAGTTTTACATGCTATTCTTATGGGCGGCCGATGACCCGACCTCTCAGGATTCTTATGGACCCCCGTGACGCTCACGCGCAGCACGTTGATCCGATCGTAACGAAATTTGATCCAGTGTATAGCCAACATTTGGGGCTTTCACGCGATATCAGCCATATCTCGTTACCTGTATTGTGAGCCGTGCAAGGTACCAAAATGCGCTGATCTCTGTCGACGCATCAATTTTTCCAAATCACATGTTAAACCAATGGGCGTGTTGCCCCAACTTTGAGCGCGTGCCACGCGCCCGTTGAACACCCCACGACAACGAAACTCGACACACCACATTATCTATCGATTGTCTGCCTGCTGTGAAAATTTCAAGCACGTGCGACCCATAGTTGAACCTGAGCATAATGACAATCACTGCAGGAACAAAAAGACGACAGACAGGTAAACATCCAAACAAACAAACTTTTTTTAAACGCAAGTAGTATATTGAAGATTAATGGTGTATTTCTTTAAAATTATTCCAGGATATAAAACCTACCAGGGCTTTTGTCACCGAAAAATCGATAATTAATCACCATGTGCACAACATTGAAATAATTAGTGCATTAGTCATTAACTGCATGATCTACCTCTCAAACGATGCACTGGTCAATTAGCGAGAAGTGAATATAGCAGTATATTAAAGTAGGAGTGTACATTAATTAGTAGGTGTGCACAATTACCATTTGTCAGTGGTAGAAGTCCATTATTGCATTTGCTTTGCCTGAACAACAAGTATGAATTCTTTGTTGGTAGTGGGCAGAAAACTGTGCTAGATAGATTACTTTGTCATAATCTGAATTGAACCATTTTATATTCCCAAACCTATATTCTCATATGTGACAACAAAGCAAACCAGATGGTGTTTATTTATGGAAAAAAATCCAGGGATGAGAAAAAATGTTGAACAATGTACATTTATACTAAGATGTACATTTTGAGGACATGAAATGTTGAATCCCAAGTCAAGATGTTTAATTTCCTTGAAGGAGGCAACTATTTTCATGTGTGAATAAAAACATATGCAAGCATTATTTGGATGTAATATCTAGAACTAAGACAAATTATATGCATCCTGCATGACCATATCCCCTGACATGCACACAATTGACAAGTACAAGGATTTACAAAAGATATGGGAATCAATGTAAGAAATGGCTGTGTTAGGTGTCAATTTGCACCCAACTTCAGGAATTTGAGAACCAAGCACACCAAAACTGCTAGCATGGCATGGATGCAGCTAGTACTGAAGATGCATGGGATGCTAAGGAAGGGTCTTTCTACTCAGCACCCTGGTATTTATATAGAAGAAGCCACTGAGCACAAATTCTTAGACAAAAATGTATGTACTGAACTTCTTGAGGCTTACCCGGCAACTTCTTCCCATATTATGTCTTCACAAAATCACATATAAGCACGCTATTCAATAAATAACAGTAAATTCCGTAATGAATATTCACTAACTAAGTCAGAGACTTATTAAATGGTTGATAAGAATAATACACTTTGTCTGGGATGACCCTTTCAGGGACAATTAATGATCTTTCAGAGCTTCTGGCAGCACCAGCATCAGATGGTATATTCCTAATACCATAAGATGACAAAGCCATGGTATTCCAATACATCTGATGACAGCAGCTGGGAGCTCTGAGAGCTCACAAATTGTTTCAGAAAGGTCTTCCCAGATAATGTGCATCAAAATATTCACCATTTGAAATAATGGCGTGTACTGAAATAATGGCATTTACTCGGCTGCAACCCCAATCAACTGTTGCGAACCTGGTTCCCCTGGTTATTACGTGGATGGGTAAAACTCGGGAGAACACAGGACGTCGTCAAAACAACAAAATTAACTTCCCCTTTCAGAGCGGCTTCCGACAAAGGTCAAGCACCGCTGACAACCTAATCGAAATTGTTGATCCAATACAGCGTGGTTTCGCGAAATAATCGGAAACTATCACCTTTTTTTAACCTGAAATCCGCGTTTAATATAGTGCACAGTTCTGCCCTTCTAATTAAATTACACCGACTTTGTATCAAGGGCAGAATGGCCACCTTTATTGCAAACTTTCTACAAAATCGCTCCTTCGTCGTCCGCTGCGGCAACGTCTATTCATGGCCCCACACTCTCGATCAAGGCAAGACAGCGTCCTATCTCCAACCTTCTTTCTCATTATGATTAACGAAGCATTAGAACAACTTCCCATAATTTCTCCTCTTCTAAAGTATTCTCTCTATGCCGATGATTTGGCCATTTGGTGCACCCACCTGTCAGCAGATACAGCTAACCATGTTGTTCAGCTTGCCATGAATCACATTGATTCATGGTGCTCCCCTTGGGGGCTACAGATCTCCCCCACTAAATCGATCACTATGCTCTTTTCCCGACTTCCCAGTTATATCCCACCTAATACACCGCTCCGCTATCGCGATCAAATTATCCCCCTCCAAACCTCCTTCAAATATCTCGGAATTATCCTCGACAAAGGACTTTATTTTGGCCCCCACATTATCCATATTAAACAGCGCGGCGCTGTGCGTCTTAATCTCCTGTGTTGCATCTCCGGTCGCGACTGGGATGTAGACAGGACTACTCTTCCCAAAATGTATACTGTCCTGATTCGTTCAATCCTGGAATACAATGCGTTTATCTTCGATCAAACATCCCCCTCACTCACCAAATCACTAGAATGCACATAACATCACGCACTCCGCCTCATCACCGGAACACACCGCACCACACCTACCACCAGTCTACGGGGTGAGGCCAATCTCCCTAGCCTACAACACCGCAGAACACTACAGCTCGTTAGATACCACTCCAGGACAACAACACAGCTAAATCACCACTGCGATGTCGCATGGTCTAAACCCCCGGTTAGGCGCTCCAAAAACAAAAATAAATACAGCATTGCTATTCACTTGAAGCAGGTTTTCACATCTGCACTGAAATTTCTGGATGTAACCCCTGACCAAATTCCCCCCTTCTCCCGTTCTTGCACATGACACACCTCAATCTTGAGTATCTCTTTAGGCACAATAAAACCCTACTCACCCCCCAGTCAATTTTTTTAATATCCAGAGGCCCACCCACAACACACTTTCTTTTACACTGACGGCTCCCGTACCAGTAATGGTACGGGCGCCGCCTGGTGCGGTGGGTCCGACACTGGTCAAACCAAATTAACACTTCATCATTCGGTACACACAGCAGAATTAGTCGCCATGCTCACTTGCCTCCAACACATCATTGCACAACACATCACTACCCCTACTATAATCTGCACTGACTCACGATCCTCCGTTGACGCCCTCGCGGCCATACACAACACCACGCACCCCACACTCCACGCCATCCGACACCTCTACAATGATAACCACGCACACCTTCAGCTCACCCTCCTCTGGACATAGGGGTATCCCGGGGAACGATCGAGCGGATGATCTGGCCAGGGCGGCAATCGACCTCCCCCGAACGAGGGAGTTCCGGTGGCCCCCGGGGATCTCCTATCCCTAACAAATAATTTATTTTCAAACCAATATATCCGGGCCTGCTGGTCACACAACGCCACCCACCTACACACTACCAAGCCCAAACACTCCAACTGGCCCTCCTCCAACTAGGACTCCCGTTTGAACGAGGTGGTGCTCGCCAGACTTCGCCTCGTACACACCAAACTGACAAACAATTATATTTGTATCGACCACGCTGCCCTCCACTTTGTAGCACATGCCGAGTTCGCATTACTGTCGCCCATATTTGACTTACCTGTCCAGCATTTGCTCCTCACCGTCGCGCCATTCTCCAGTATTTCACCACCATCCATACACAAATTTCGCTTCGGGCTCTCCTGGGGGATAAGCACCTGGCATTCCTCGAGCTACTTTTCCGCTTTTTGCATGACATCAAACTTTCCAAGCTGATCTGCTTTCTCTGTCACGTTACCTGGTTCAAGCTGATTTGATGTAAAGTTAAAAGCTATATGACACGCGTTACACTCCTCGTTAGCTATATGACTTCGTTCCACACACGTCTTCCTCTCCGACGTGGTAACACACATACATATAGGTTATTTAACACTAGGTAGACAGGGACCGATCCAATTTGGCCAAAACGGGCGGTTTTCCTTATAGATTGCGCTTGGTTTTTTACCTACGGGTTTTCCAAACAGCTTGGTTTCCTCTTCTCAGGTTTTCCCAAGCTTTAGCTTAAACATACACCTACACATACAAGGTCGGGCCTGACGCCCACGACTCGCTCTGGGCGCCGGGCCTCCACTTCGTTTCAGGTCGCAGGTGGGCAGTGGAGCCTGTTCGTAGGCTACGAAGCTGCCCAACCTCCAAATGTCCTTGATTGTTATGCGTGCATGTATTTGTGTATGTATGTACATGAACCTGCATGCCATGTATGTACCGGCCATTTACGCCACGTTATTTGTTTGCTGGCGACTCAACTTCGGGGCTGCCAACAATTGGCGTCTAGGGCCCCACATAGGCACCGTGTGACCCCCAAAGTCGCATCAGTATCCGAAAAATAAAGCCGGAGCCCTCCAAAATAAGGAGGGATTCCAAAAAAAATCCGGGTCAGGACGATGGTTCTGGAGTACCGAACATGTCATCAGATGCCTTGACAAATCGCGTACGGCATCGAAAAACATACCGGAGGTCGGAAAAAAATCGAGGTGAGATACAAAAACATGGCGCAAGGGACTCGCAAAAATCAGGTCGAGATTCGGAATTTAAACAAAATTCAGAAGAGATCCACAAAAATCGCGTTGAGCCCAGATAACTGGCGTTGGGTCCCGGAACCACGCGCCTGGGCGCGATAAGTCGCGCTTGGACCCAGAAAAATCGCACCGAAGCCCCAAAATCGTACTGGTGCCCCACAAATGTGCGCCAGAAGCCCCAAATAAACACAGCGGGATCCTAAGAGCACAACGGGGACCGGAAATGTGACTGGCCCTCCAAAGCGCAGTCTCGCAAGAAGCGACAGGGCCAGAAAACATGCGTTGTAGCCATAACTATATATACAGGGAACTCTAAAAAAAAATACCAAAAAAACACCGGAAGCTCTCAAGGCACACAGGGGCCATACGACCGCACAAGGGCCTGAAAAGAGGCTGGGGCCGCAAAAAGCATCATGGTCCCAAAACGAACAAAAATACCGGGCACTAAGTAAGCACATCGATATCTTTGAAAGCGCCCCGACAACTAAAATAAATTTTCGATGCGCAAAAAAGCAACAAAACCCTAAAACGAGCAGGGGTTTCCATAATGCGTTGGGCCTCTAACAACAATGGATTGGAGCCCTAAGACACATCCGTAGACGAAGAAATACGTCCAAAGAAGTACACTCCAAAGAAGTACACTCAGGCAGGGCCTCGGTTCGGTAGCCAACCTGGAAGCATGTTTAATCAAAGATATGAGGTGCATCAAAGCTCAGCGGGTATCCGCATTTCTTCACCATAAAATATGGGAAGTAGGGAACTAATGATCGAATTTAATTAATCGAATTTTCGCAGCGAACGCCCATACGAAGCATTTTATCACGTCAGATATGGCACAAGTCTATCTTGTGGCAGCAATTAGCAAAGCGTAGGAGGCCCAGCAGAATCCGTAGCATCGCACGAAGTGTGGCGAATGCGCCGAATGCGCAAGATGGATGTTCACGTGCACTAACGTTGGCGTCGTGGCGACCGGGCACTATGAACTGGAATGTCTGAAATTGGGAAATTTTACATTTTAAAGTGATTTGTGTAGGTGTAATTTCAGCAGTCCGAGTTGACTTATCAAGGGATACCAAAAGAATACATTCGAACAGGGTGAGGGAGCTAGGGTTGAAATCTGACGAATCAGAAACGATAGCGGTAGATTAGGCCCCTGCACAGGATAATTCAGTTGATCACTAATTATTTTATTTAAAATGGTCCCCTTTGACAAAATAGGGAAGACTCGGAATCGGAAGACTTTATTGAGTAGTTGGACCCCCTCCAAATACTTTTTCCCCCTCCCCTTGACGCAAATATAGGTGCGTCACTGGTCCCCCAATAATTTTCAGAAACTTACGCCCATGGAGCAAAGCCCACATTGCGGGGGCAAATTCCCCCTCACAAGCATACAAAACAATACTGATGCCCCATATTAAATGGGAGGAATGATGTTTTAAAATGTATTTTCTTCCTACAAAGTTGTCTTCTGTGATTACAGCCTGCATGATTAGATCTTCGCAGCTTCAATACATTCTCAACGACATAATTTACAAAACGGTACAGCACAGCGATAACCATGGGCGTGACGGCGTGGAATTCGAAGGTTTTGCATTATTTATGCATTGCCATTATTACATTGTTGCATTACCATTGATGCATTGTTGTTCAATGCTTGTTCTTGCCATGAATTTATTCGCGGAGGATTTATTATTTTAGCTTCTGTGCCAAGTGCCTTGCAGCCAGCACCAAATGTTATAAAAAGTAAATAAATCCCTAAGATGACGATAAGAAAACCAATTCAATCCACTTCTCGTTGTTACCTTCGCGAAATTGTCGTCCTAGGACTGAGAAATGATTGTTTAAGCTTGTTTATGAGATCAAGCTGCTGGGAATGACTAACAGTAGTGATGAACCTAGCTATATTCAGTTAAACTTGGTGGACATAGAAATGGGTTGATCAATGGGAGATATCTTTAAGATATGCTCAGTACGAGCCCCACCAGTTCGCTACAATCTAGAGGCCAGTGGGAAGATTCTTCTCGTCGATAAAGCATGAAGATATTGGTTTGTTTTGGCACCGACGTATTTATCCACATTTGCTTATTTATACCCTGGTATGACTCAGTTCTCAGCGAAAAAAAGATTCTTGCAATTGCGTTTTGCGTAAATGATGCACCATGCCAAGAACAAACAAGACATCAATATGAAATCATGTTCCCATGCGGAAACCATACTAAGAGCCTAAAAAAGCAATAGGAGGCCCTAACACAGCGGAGGCCCCCTTCCGGGGAGCAGGAGGCCCCCTATCAACATTGCCCCCCTGGAAGAATTTCGTGGCGACGCCACTGGCTTCGCCGACATGTGGTGCTGTTGGGTTCCGAATTTTGATGCTTCTGAGTGGCAGGTGCTCGTCGAGAATAGGTGTCAGCAATTTCAGCAGGGTGTCCCATTTGTCAGTCACTGAGATGCGCCCAGTGACCTGGACCCAGTCGATCTCACCAAAGTCAAGGGTCAGTTCCGAGGTATCTACTCGTCCGTAAGAACGTGACTTTATCACCGTGGCAACTGAGGCAGGTCTGGTTACTTTTATGGAACATATGATAAATTTGTGAGGACTGTAGTGGCAGAAACTCACTCTGGTTCTGCCGACAGAGATGGGCAAGTTTATGATGACATGCAATAGAGACTGTGGCGAATGTAGGGCGCTGCACTGGCACGGTAAGTGAATAGTTGCTGATGAACTCAAGCAGGTGTGTTTTGCTGGGGTTATTAGCCGTGTCGAGAAGGTTACAATTTAGATCACCTGCGAGGTAGAAAGTGCCGGTAAAGTTTAGTGTCGCCAATTGAACCTGTCTTTCGAGCTCAGCGAGGTCATCATTTAAGGCAGGAAGAGTGTTACGAGGAGGCCGATAGATTGCCGCTATAATGAAATACTTTCTGCTTTTGCCTTTGACTTTGGTCCAGAGTGATTCTAGTTTGGAGCTCGAGTTCGGAGGCGTAGACATTTTCAAAACGGTAATAGTTAGTGTTGACTTGGCGATAATCGCCACCCCACCGTAACCACTAGAGTCGGGCCGGTCCGCGCGTTTCACTTGGTAACCGGGGAAGTTAATGAGACGCGTGGGGGTGCTAGGTCGCAGCCAGGTCTCAGTCACCACAGCTAGGTCTAGAGAGTAAGAATGAAGGTCGTTGTGTAGCTCAAGTAGCTTAGGTTTGATAGTTTGTGCATTTATGAGTCCCAGATGGAGCTGTCCTTTGCGCTGTTGAGCTGCCACATGGCTTGTTCCGCCCCGCGATCCGCGTCTTCTGCCTCCCCTGGCGCCGCGCCTGCCCCGGCGTGTTTTCTTGGGCGCCGTTTTTATAACGGCGACGCTCCCCTCGGTCGGGTTGGCCGAGGGGAGCGTGAGCTGGTGACTGGTGGAGGCGGTGAAGGCCACGGCGGTGATGGCGTCATGGACGGGACGGCTGCCTGCCCGTTGCGAGCCCGGGTGACCGGGGGACGTGAAGGCGGTTAAAATTTGAACAAGGGCGATGGATAGCAGCAGCCTGATGATGTCCGTGAGCATGATGAAAACTGGTAGAGCTGTAGATAGACGATGAAGAACACTATTGCTGGAGGCACAGGAATTCCGAGCGGCACCAAGGCGCCAGTCAGTCAGTCAGCCTTCTCCGCTGCACTGTCGGAAAGAAGACTAACCACGGGCAGTAGTTGATGATTGATGCAAGGAAAGTCAACATAGAGAAAGGCGCTGTCACTTCTTCACTCACTCAGTTTTTCAGGCGTCCAATCACTGCACACTTTCCGTCTGGAATAACCAGCAGAAATGTCCACTAAGGAGTTCAGCCACTTCGCGCACGTGTAGCGCATAGGTACGCCGGTTTTGGTTCGATATTTCACTTCTTTTTTCTGGTACACTTTTCACTCTTTCTGGTTCACTTCTCATTCCCTTTCACACACCCTATATACAAGGGCAACAAAGAGGGCGAGGGAAAGGCTGGGCGAGTGACCGAGACGAGTCTGCTCGCGGCGCCGCGCTCAGGCCAACTGGATCCGCTCTGAAGCGATTTAGTGTCCATGTCGGTGAGATATTGACAGATGCTGAAGCGATTTACAATGTCCATATCCGTGTCGGTGTGCTTACTGGAGCCACGTTCGCCATATTCCGGTGCATTACCTGCCGCAAAAAGGTGTCCGGGTCCTCGAACACTATTCGCGCCAGTACGCAAGGTCCCGTCACATGTTACGACATGGCCCGCCAGGTGATTAGTCACAATCAATGCTATCCGTACCGCTCGCTTTTGTCCAATTAAGTTGTTAAGCGAACTTCGCCCACATGGCATATGCAGTACTCATTCTGTTCCAGTTTAAAGAGGGAAAATGGCTGAACGCAATTCATCTTCAGTCACCATCAATATTTTCGTCCCGTTTTCTGGCATAGGAAGATTGTGACCGCTCAGATGTAGCGATCCCCCTTGATTTCTGCCCCTTCCCCAAAAGGCACTGATGTCATAGGGAACTTCGAAGCCTGGTGAATGCGTCAAGTAACATGACAGGCTCTCCTGCATATGTTGCAACAAATCCAGCAAAATGGTGTCAAAACAAAGCAATTACTGTGCGCTTGTACAGCTGGGGATCCGACGTGACGAGCATCGGTGACTGAAGCTGGGGATCCGACGTGGTGAGCATCTGAACCTGAAGCTGGGGATCCGACGTGGTGAGCATCTGAACCTGAAGCTGGGGATCCGACGTGGTGAGCATCTGAACCTGAAGCTGGGGATCCGACGTGGTGAGCATCTGAACCTGAAGCTGGGGATCCGACGTGGTGAGCATCTGAACCTGAAGCTGGGGATCCGACGTGGTGAGCATCTGAACCTGAAGCTGGGGATCCGACGTGGTGAGCATCTGAACCTGAAGCTGGGGATCCGACGTGGTGAGCATCGGTGAACCTGAAGCTGGGGATCCGACGTGGCGAGCATCTGAACCTGAAGCTAGTGGAGAAAAGGGGAATCCGACGTGGTGAGCATCTGAACCTGAAGCTGGGGATCCGACGTGGTGAGCATCTGAACCTGAAGCTGGGGATCCGACGTGGTGAGCATCTGAACCTGAAGCTGGGGATCCGACGTGGTGAGCATCTGAACCTGAAGCTATGGATCCGACGTGGTGAGCATCTGAACCTGAAGCTAGGGATCCGACGTGGTGAGCATCTGAACCTGAAGCTAGGGATCCAGGGTGACGAACATCGGTAGTTGAAGCGGTGCATGGTCATAACCAGCGAACAGAGATCATACGCCAAACATCTCATCTCCGGTCTATTGTCACATGTGAAAATGCGCATGGAACATATCACACGCAACAGTAGCTTCCGAGCAATGAGTTACAATTCCAGTTGAAACAGACATGCCAGGCATGTGGCATTGGCCGACCAGTTGCAACTGTACCATGAACCGACATGAGGCGGTGAAACAATCTGCAGACTGCAACACGGCCAAGTCTTGACAAAGTGAAAACGAACGAAAAAAACTTGCGAATACAACCGAATCACTCCGGAATATCAGCCGACGGGTTCGGTTTCTCAGCTATGAACGATCCATGCTTCACATGTAGGAACATTCCAACACAAGAGCGTCAGCACTAACCACAGTGCAGGCTCAACAACAATGGCCATACTGCGGCAAATTTTGCTCCCCATCTCTCAACAGAACTACAAGTACTTGTACCAGTGATGTCCACGTCGTTCATCATTCCAATCGCACACCAGCTGCGTCAACAAGTTCAAGCTCCACAGTAACACAGCTGCCTGCAGTGCAAACA
Organism: Ashinkailepas kermadecensis; assembly: GCA_034440615.1. Taxonomy (NCBI): domain Eukaryota; kingdom Metazoa; phylum Arthropoda; class Thecostraca; family Neolepadidae; genus Ashinkailepas; species Ashinkailepas kermadecensis. The sequence continues at coordinate 30,778 of JAOTOM010000755.1, forward strand.
CGTGGCAGCGGTGGTTACCTCTTTGCGGACGACTATACTGGGCCTTTGTCGGCATACTGGCATCGATTCTACTCAGCCTTCAATACATATTTCACGAAATGCTTCATTACATATGCAGCAGGAACAACCTTTCAGACAAGTTCAGATAGCACGAATCTACGCAGCCATGTGTAACAACACCAGTAAACACAGCCACTGGAATTTGTATCATACGCATATTCTGAGCACACGCATGCCGGTACAAACACATCACAGTGTAAATCGTGCTCACGAGGCATATCGGAGCTTTTGAACGATCATGTCATTGGCGCACAGCATGGGATCTCCACGTGGCGCACAACATGGGACCAACAGCAAACAGGGCGCGCATGTCGCGCCCCGTTCACCACACATCGACTCGCGCGGGCGCCTGCTGCACCCTCATGCTCTTCCACGTCTCGTGTCAACCTGTCACATGCTGACCAGCTTCGGTCGGATGCGCTCGCGCGTGTCCAGATGCTTAGCGACGTACAGGTGAATGCACACGGACTTGCTCTTCGACATTTGCGGGTTGTGGTACGTTGTGGACACTTGCGGTGGCACACGCTCATCGTGCGGCTGCACAGACCGGTCATTACCTCCACCTGCATCTCCTGTACCAACCTCAACTGGCCGTCATTCAACGCGCAGGCACCCGTCGTCTCGTCCGTCCATGCGGCGTCAGATAGCCCAGCTTAGCGCGCGGTGACGTTATGCAAACCGGCAGAATTGCTCAGCCACGTGCACCGTCACTCCAGACCAGGACGTGGTCATCGGCTGGTGCGACACCAGTCCAGTGTGGTCGGGTGGTGAGACACCAGTCCGGTGTGGTCGGGTGGTGGGGCACCAGTCCGGTGTGGTCGGGTGGTGCGACACCAGTCCAGTATGGTCGGGTGGTGGGGCACCAGTCCGTTGTGGTCGGGTGGTGCGACACCAGTCTGGTGTGGTCGGGTGGTGCGACACCAGTCCAGTATGGTCGGGTGGTGCGACACCAGTCTGGTGTGGTCGGGTGGTGCGACACCAGTAGTATGGTCGGGTGGTGCGACACCAGTCCGGTGTGGTCGGGTGGTGCGACACCAGTCTGGTTCGGTCGGCTGGTGCGACACCAGTACAGTATGGTCGGGTGGTGCGACACCAGTCCGGTGTGGTCGGGTGGTGCGACACCAGTCTGGTTCGGTCGGCTGGTGCGACACCAGTACAGTATGGTCGGGTGGTGCGACACCAGTCCGGTGTGGTCGGGTGGTGCGACACCAGTCTGGTTCGGTCGGCTGGTGCGACACCAGTGCGGTGTGGTCGGGTGGTGCGATACCAGCCTGGTGTGGTCGGGTGGTGCGACACTAGTCTGGTTCGGTCGGCTGGTGCGACACCAGTCCGGTGTGGTTGGGTGGTGCGATACCAGCCTGGTGTGGTCGGGTGGTGCGACACCAGCCTGGTGTGGTTGGGTGGTGGGGCACCAGTCCGGTACGGTCGGCTGCTCAACTTCCCTCGCTCTCGTAGTCCATCTCGTTGGTGAGTTGCACGTATTGGCGCGCTCGCACCACCTCGAACCGCTGCTTGGTGACGTCGATCCTGACAATGATGGCGCTGGTCTTCTCCCAGGAGCAGCTAGCTAGCCCACCAGCTATGGTGGTGGTGGTGCCCGCGAGAGTTGAACATCACCACCGGGGATAAAGTCAAATGTAATGTCTGATACCACGGGCGCCTCCGAAGCTAGTTTTTGCACGTTCTGTCGGATCCAGCGCAGTGTTGCCAGTGCCATGGTGCTACCCACGTCACGCCTCCCCATCCGTCTGTCGTCGCCGCCACGCCACCTGTGGTACGAAGTCTGAAGCACGCTATCGTGCTGATCGATAAAGACGCCGGTCACGGCAGAATCGGAAACAACAAACTACCACGCACCTGGTGAAAAGCACGCTGACCACTGGCGGTGCATGGATTTGCTTTCTGAATCCAAAAGTATAAACCCTGTGGAGAAACTTGGAAATATTTCCTATACTTCTTGCCAGTCGTACCTCGGCCCGTATCGAACAACGCGTCACCTGCAGAAAACTCCAATTCGACTTGCTTCACCTTTTACGCGATAGGCCGCATACTCAGTTTCATATAATAGGAGTACGGGCATGCGTCACTTACTTCGTAATGATGTCGCCGCTACCGTCCGAAACGACCTATATTGACACTTGGGTGTGATCAGCTTGCAATTGCCACCGGTGAACTCGAAATCGACCGACAAACCTACTACCTCCCTCACCGCATCATCAACTGAATTATCTCGGTCTGTCACAAACCTCGCCTCTGGGTACACGGCACTGGCTACTTTACACAATGCACAATGCATGCATCTTGCACCAAATCGGCGCAAGGTTTCCAGAGGGGACCTTGCGGCGGTTTGCGGCGGTTGCCAGAGACGACCAATTAATCGCACCGACAGACAATTCCAGCGAACTTGTGGAGTCGGCCTAATGGTGCGGCCAGCCGCAGGAGAGAGTGCCGCCTCCAGTGGCCGACGACAGCAGTAGGAGCAGGAGCGGGCTGATCACATCAGTGGAGACTGGTGACGGCATCGACAGGTGGGCTCCGGGTCAGCGCCGGTCCCGCCCGGGATGGCCGCGCTGACTCCGCGGGGTCGGGAAGCCACGGCCGCGCCACGTGAAGTCGGCTTCTGTCCGAGACACAGCCTCGTGTTACCACCACACCACACCACACCGCCGTCAGCTCATAGACACACCACTGGTGCAGCAGGCTGCTCACTACGGCCACCACATAGACACAGCCTCGTGTTACCACCACACCACACCACACCGCCGTCAGCTCATAGACACAGCCTCGTGTTACCACCACACCACACCACACCGCCGTCAGCTCATAGACACACCACTGGTGCAGCAGGCTGCTCACTACGGCCACCACATAGACACGGCCTCGTGTTACCACCACACCACACCACACCGCCGTCAGCTCATAGACACACCACTGGTGCGGCAGGCTGCCCACTACGGCCACCACATAGACACGGCCTCGTGTTACCGTCACACCACACCGCCGTCAGCTCATAGACACACCACTGGTGCAGCAGGCTGCTCACTACGGCCACCACATAGACACAGCCTCGTGTTACCACCACACCACACCACACCGCCGTCAGCTCATAGACACACCACTGGTGCAGCAGGCTGCCCACTACGGCCACCACATAGACACGGCCTCGTGTTACCACCACACCACACCACACCGCCGTCAGCTCATAGACACACCACTGGTGCAGCAGGCTGCTCACTACGGCCACCACATAGACACGGCCTCGTGTTACCGTCACACCACACCGCCATCAGCTCACAGACGCACACCACTGGTGCAGCAGGCTGCCCACTACGGCCACCACATAGACACGGCCTCGTGTTACCACCACACCACACCGCCATCAGCTCACAGACGCACACCACTGGTGCAGCAGGCTGCTCACTACGGCCACCACATAGACACGGCCTCGTGTTACCGTCACACCACACCGCCATCAGCTCACAGACGCACACCACTGGTGCAGCAGGCTGCTCACTACGGCCACCACATAGACACAGCCTCGTGTTACCGTCACACCACACCGCCATCAGCTCACAGACGCACACCACTGGTGCAGCAGGCTGCTCACTACGGCCACCACATAGACACGGCCTCGTGTTACCACCACACCACACCACACCGCCATCAGCTCACAGACACACCACTGGTGCAGCAGGCTGCTCACTACGGCCACCACATAAACACGGCCTCGTGTTACCGTCACACCACACCGCCATCAGCTCACAGACGCACACCACTGGTGCAGCAGGCTGCCCACTACGGCCACCACATAGACACGGCCTCGTGTTACCGTCACACCACACCACACCGCCGTCAGCTCATGGACACACCACTGGCGCAGCAGGCTGCTCACTACGGCCACCACATAGACACGGCCTCGTGTTACCACCACACCACACCACACCGCCGTCAGCTCACAGACGCACACCACTGGTGCAGCAGGCTGCCCACTACGGCCACCACATAGACACGGCCTCGTGTTACCACCACACCACACCGCCGTCAGCTCATAGACACACCACTGGTGCAGCAGGCTGCCCACTACGGCCACCACATAGACACGGCCTCGTGTTACCGTCACACCACACCGCCATCAGCTCACAGACGCACACCACTGGTGCAGCAGGCTGCCCACTACGGCCACCACATAGACACGGCCTCGTGTTACCACCACACCACACCGCCATCAGCTCACAGACGCACACCACTGGTGCAGCAGGCTGCCCACTACGGCCACCACATAGACACGGCCTCGTGTTACCACCACACCACACCGCCGTCAGCTCATAGACACACCACTGGTGCAGCAGGCTGCTCACTACGGCCACCACATAGACACGGCCTCGTGTTACCACCCCACCACACCACACCTACGTCAGCTCAGACACACCGCTAGTGCAGCAGGCTGCTCACTACGGCCACCACATAGACACGGCCTCGTGTTACCGTCACACCACACCGCCATCAGCTCACAGACGCACACCACTGGTGCAGCAGGCTGCCCACTACGGCCACCACATAGACACGGCCTCGTGTTACCACCACACCACACCGCCGTCAGCTCATAGACACACCACTGGTGCAGCAGGCTGCTCACTACGGCCACCACATAGACACGGCCTCGTGTTACCGTCACACCACACCGCCATCAGCTCACAGACGCACACCACTGGTGCAGCAGGCTGCCCACTACGGCCACCACATAGACACGGCCTCGTGTTACCACCACACCACACCGCCATCAGCTCACAGACGCACACCACTGGTGCAGCAGGCTGCCCACTACGGCCACCACATAGACACGGCCTCGTGTTACCGTCACACCACACCGCCATCAGCTCACAGACGCACACCACTGGTGCAGCAGGCTGCTCACTACGGCCACCACATAGACACAGCCTCGTGTTACCACCACACCACACCACACCTACGTCAGCTCATAGACACACCACTGGTGCAGCAGGCTGCCCACTACGGCCACCACATAGACACGGCCTCGTGTTACCACCACACCACACCACACCGCCGTCAGCTCATAGACACACCACTGGTGCAGCAGGCTGCCCACTACGGCCACCACATAGACACGGCCTCGTGTTACCACCACACCACACCACACCGCCGTCAGCTCATAGACACACCACTGGTGCAGCAGGCTGCTCACTACGGCCACCACATAGACACGGCCTCGTGTTACCGTCACACCACACCGCCATCAGCTCACAGACGCACACCACTGGTGCAGCAGGCTGCCCACTACGGCCACCACATAGACACGGCCTCGTGTTACCACCACACCACACCACACCGCCGTCAGCTCATAGACACACCACTGGTGCAGCAGGCTGCTCACTACGGCCACCACATAGACACGGCCTCGTGTTACCGTCACACCACACCGCCATCAGCTCACAGACGCACACCACTGGTGCAGCAGGCTGCTCACTACGGCCACCACATAGACACGGCCTCGTGTTACCACCACACCACACCACACCGCCGTCAGCTCATAGACACACCACTGGTGCAGCAGGCTGCTCACTACGGCCACCACATAGACACGGCCTCGTGTTACCGTCACACCACACCGCCATCAGCTCACAGACGCACACCACTGGTGCAGCAGGCTGCTCACTACGGCCACCACATAGACACGGCCTCGTGTTACCGTGACACCACACCGCCATCAGCTCACAGACGCACACCACTGGTGCAGCAGGCTGCTCACTACGGCCACCATATAGACACGGCCTCGTGTTACCACCACACCACACCACACCGCCGTCAGCTCATAGACACACCACTGGTGCAGCAGGCTGCCCACTACTGCCACCACATAGACACGGCCTCGTGTTACCACCACACCACACCACACCGCCGTCAGCTCAGACACACCACTGGTGCAGCAGGCTGCCCACTACGGCCACCACATAGACACCGCCTCGTGTTACCACCACACCACACCACACCGCCGTCAGCTCATAGACACAGCCTCGTGTTACCACCCCACCACACCACACCACACCGCCGTCAGCTCATAGACACACCACTGGTGCAGCAGGCTGCCCACTACTGCCACCACATAGACACGGCCTCGTGTTACCACCACACCACACCGCCGTCAGCTCACAGACACACCACTGGTGCAGCAGGCTGCTCACTACGGCCACCACATAAACACGGCCTCGTGTTACCGTCACACCACACCGCCATCAGCTCACAGACGCACACCACTGGTGCAGCAGGCTGCCCACTACGGCCACCACATAGACACGGCCTCGTGTTACCGTCACACCACACCACACCGCCGTCAGCTCATAGACACACCACTGCGGCAGCTGCTCACTCGGCCACACAACGGCCTCTGTTCACGCACCCACTGGTGCGCGGCTGCCACACGGCCACCACATAGACACGGCCTCGTGTTACCGTCACACCACACCACACCGCCGTCAGCTCATAGACACACCACTGGTGCAGCAGGCTGCTCACTACGGCCACCACATAGACACGGCCTCGTGTTACCACCACACCACACCACACCGCCGTCAGCTCACAGACGCACACCACTGGTGCAGCAGGCTGCCCACTACGGCCACCACATAGACACGGCCTCGTGTTACCACCACACCACACCGCCGTCAGCTCATAGACACACCACTGGTGCAGCAGGCTGCCCACTACGGCCACCACATAGACACGGCCTCGTGTTACCGTCACACCACACCGCCATCAGCTCACAGACGCACACCACTGGTGCAGCAGGCTGCCCACTACGGCCACCACATAGACACGGCCTCGTGTTACCACCACACCACACCGCCATCAGCTCACAGACGCACACCACTGGTGCAGCAGGCTGCCCACTACGGCCACCACATAGACACGGCCTCGTGTTACCACCACACCACACCGCCGTCAGCTCATAGACACACCACTGGTGCAGCAGGCTGCTCACTACGGCCACCACATAGACACGGCCTCGTGTTACCACCCCACCACACCACACCTACGTCAGCTCAGACACACCGCTAGTGCAGCAGGCTGCTCACTACGGCCACCACATAGACACGGCCTCGTGTTACCGTCACACCACACCGCCATCAGCTCACAGACGCACACCACTGGTGCAGCAGGCTGCCCACTACGGCCACCACATAGACACGGCCTCGTGTTACCACCACACCACACCGCCGTCAGCTCATAGACACACCACTGGTGCAGCAGGCTGCTCACTACGGCCACCACATAGACACGGCCTCGTGTTACCGTCACACCACACCGCCATCAGCTCACAGACGCACACCACTGGTGCAGCAGGCTGCCCACTACGGCCACCACATAGACACACGGCCTCGTGTTACCACCACACCACACCGCCATCAGCTCACAGACGCACACCACTGGTGCAGCAGGCTGCCCACTACGGCCACCACATAGACACGGCCTCGTGTTACCGTCACACCACACCGCCATCAGCTCACAGACGCACACCACTGGTGCAGCAGGCTGCTCACTACGGCCACCACATAGACACAGCCTCGTGTTACCACCACACCACACCACACCTACGTCAGCTCATAGACACACCACTGGTGCAGCAGGCTGCCCACTACGGCCACCACATAGACACGGCCTCGTGTTACCACCACACCACACCACACCGCCGTCAGCTCATAGACACACCACTGGTGCAGCAGGCTGCCCACTACGGCCACCACATAGACACGGCCTCGTGTTACCACCACACCACACCACACCGCCGTCAGCTCATAGACACACCACTGGTGCAGCAGGCTGCCCACTACGGCCACCACATAGACACGGCCTCGTGTTACCGTCACACCACACCGCCATCAGCTCACAGACGCACACCACTGGTGCAGCAGGCTGCTCACTACGGCCACCACATAGACACGGCCTCGTGTTACCACCACACCACACCACACCGCCGTCAGCTCATAGACACACCACTGGTGCAGCAGGCTGCTCACTACGGCCACCACATAGACACGGCCTCGTGTTACCGTCACACCACACCGCCATCAGCTCACAGACGCACACCACTGGTGCAGCAGGCTGCTCACTACGGCCACCACATAGACACGGCCTCGTGTTACCGTGACACCACACCGCCATCAGCTCACAGACGCACACCACTGGTGCAGCAGGCTGCTCACTACGGCCACCACATAGACACGGCCTCGTGTTACCACCACACCACACCACACCGCCGTCAGCTCATAGACACACCACTGGTGCAGCAGGCTGCCCACTACTGCCACCACATAGACACGGCCTCGTGTTACCACCACACCACACCACACCGCCGTCAGCTCAGACACACCACTGGTGCAGCAGGCTGCCCACTACGGCCACACACATAGACACCGCCTCGTGTTACCACCACACCACACCACACCGCCGTCAGCTCATAGACACAGCCTCGTGTTACCACCCCACCACACCACACCACACCGCCGTCAGCTCATAGACACACCACTGGTGCAGCAGGCTGCCCACTACTGCCACCACATGAGACACGGCCTCGTGTTACCACCACACCACACCGCCGTCAGCTCCAGACACACCACTGGTGCAGCAGGCTGCTCACTACGGCCACCACATAAACACGGCCTCGTGTTACCGTCACATCCACACCGCCATCAGCTCACAGACGCACACCACTGGTGCAGCAGGCTGCCCACTACGGCCACCACATGGGACACGGCCTCGTGTTACCGTCACACCACACCACACCGCCGTCAGCTCATAGACACACCACTGGTGCAGCAGGCTGCTCACTACGGCCACCACATAGACACGGCCTCGTGTTACCACCACACCACACCACACCGCCGTCAGCTCACAGACGCACACCACTGGTGCAGCAGGCTGCCCACTACGGCCACCACATAGACACGGCCTCGTGTTACCACCACACCACACCGCCGTCAGCTCATAGACACACCACTGGTGCAGCAGGCTGCCCACTACGGCCACCACATAGACACGGCCTCGTGTTACCGTCACACCACACCGCCATCAGCTCACAGACGCACACCACTGGTGCAGCAGGCTGCCCACTACGACCACCACATAGACACGGCCTCGTGTTACCACCACACCACACCGCCATCAGCTCACAGACGCACACCACTGGTGCAGCAGGCTGCCCACTACGGCCACCACATAGACACGGCCTCGTGTTACCACCACACCACACCGCCGTCAGCTCATAGACACACCACTGGTGCAGCAGGCTGCTCACTACGGCCACCACATAGACACGGCCTCGTGTTACCACCCCACCACACCACACCTACGTCAGCTCAGACACACCGCTAGTGCAGCAGGCTGCTCACTACGGCCACCACATAGACACGGCCTCGTGTTACCGTCACCCCACACCGCCATCAGCTCACAGACGCACACCACTGGTGCAGCAGGCTGCCCACTACGGCCACCACATGGACACGGCCTCGTGTTACCACCACACCACCGCCGTCAGCTCATAGACACACCACTGGTGCAGCGGGCTGCTCACTACGGCCACCACATAGACACGGCCTCGTGTTACCGTCACACCACACCGCCATCAGCTCACAGACGCACACCACTGGTGCAGCAGGCTGCCCACTACGGCCACCACATAGACACGGCCTCGTGTTACCACCACACCACACCGCCATCAGCTCATAGACGCACACCACTGGTGCAGCAGGCTGCCCACTACGGCCACCACATGGACACGGCCTCGTGTTACCGTCACACCACACCGCCATCAGCTCACAGACGCACACCACTGGTGCAGCAGGCTGCTCACTACGGCCACCACATAGACACAGCCTCGTGTTACCACCACACCACACCACACCTACGTCAGCTCATAGACACACCACTGGTGCAGCAGGCTGCCCACTACGGCCACCACATAGACACGGCCTCGTGTTACCACCACACCACACCACACCGCCGTCAGCTCATAGACACACCACTGGTGCAGCAGGCTGCCCACTGCGGCCACCACATAGACACGGCCTCGTGTTACCACCACACCACACCACACCGCCGTCAGCTCATAGACACACCACTGGTGCAGCAGGCTGCTCACTACGGCCACCACATAGACACGGCCTCGTGTTACCGTCACACCACACCGCCATCAGCTCACAGACGCACACCACTGGTGCAGCAGGCTGCCCACTACGGCCACCACATAGACACGGCCTCGTGTTACCACCACACCACACCACCGCCGTCAGCTCATAGACACACCACTGGTTGCAGCAGGCTGCTCACTACGGCCACCACATAGACACGGCCTCGTGTTACCGTCACACCACACCGCCATCAGCTCAGACGCACACCACTGGTGCAGCAGGCTGCCTCACTACGGCCACCACATAGACACGGCCTCGTGTTACCACCACACCACACCACACCGCCAGTCAGCTCATAGACACCACTGGTGCAGCAGGCTCACTACGGCCACCACATAGACACGGCCTCGTGTTACCGTCACACCACACCGCCATCAGCTCAGACGCACACCACTGGTGCAGCAGGCTGCTCACTACGGCCACCACATAGACACGGGCTCGTGTTACCGTGACACCACCGCCATCAGCTCACAGACGCACACCACTGGTGCAGCAGGTGCTCTACTACGGCCACCACATAGACACGGCTCTCGTGTTACCACCACACCACACCACCCCCGTCAGCTCATGGACACACCACTGGTGCAGCAGGCTGCCCACTACTGCCACCACATAGACACGGCCTCGTGTTACCACCACACCACACCACACCGCCGTCAGCTCAGACACACCACTGGTGCAGCAGGCTGCCCACTACGGCCACCACATAGACATGGCCTCGTGTTACCACCGCACCACACCACACCGCCGTCAGCTCATAGACACAGCCTCGTGTTGCCACCCCACCACACCACACCACACCGCCGTCAGCTCATAGACACACCACTGGTGCAGCAGGCTGCCCACTACTGCCACCACATAGACACGGCCTCGTGTTACCACCACACTTCACACCGTCGTCAGCTCATAGACACAAATCCACTGGGTTGCAGCAGGCTGCCCACTACTGCCACCACATAGACACGGCCTCGTGTTACCACCACACCACACCACACCGCCGTCAGCTCATAGACACACCACTGGTTCTGCAGGCCGCCCACTACGGCCACCACATAGACACAGTATCGATGTTGCACCACCACACCACACCACACCGCCGTCAGCTCATAGACGCACCACTGGTGTGCAGCCAGGCTGCCACTACGGCCACCACATAGACACGGCCTCGTGTTACCACCCCACCACACCACACCTACCGTCGAGCTCAGACACACCGCTAGTGCAGCCGGCGGCTCAATACTACGGCCACCACATAGGTACAGCTCGTGTTACCACCACCCCACACCGCCGCTCGTTCACAGACACACCACTGGTGCAGCAGGCTGCTCACTACGGCCACCACAGCCGGCACTTACTGCACATCTAAAAGGCACGCCACTCATACATCCTCCTAGAGCTTCGTCGGTGGGTTGGTTAGCTAGTTATTTGGGCTTTCTTTAGGACGCATACGACTGCTTACGCCTTCGTGTTACGCCAATTTGGTGGGGTTAGTTATTTTGGCTCTAGCGTTGGGGCAAGGCAATGCATATATTTGTTAGTGTCACACTCTTGAACCGACACACGCGTATTGTGTTGGT
>JAOTOM010000756.1:0-42620 GCA_034440615.1 Ashinkailepas kermadecensis
TAAATACGATTTATCATCATAAATACGATTTATCATCATAAGTACATACAATATATACGTGACTAGACCAGCGCATAGAAGTGCACATGAAACCTCGGAGTGCCCTGGTGTCCGCCTTAGAGAATCATCCTCACTGGTTGTTCATAGAGCCGATACGTACTGCAATGTATGGGCTGCGACGAACACTCCATTGGCGGTTATCAAGCATCGTTAAACATTCGCTGTACGGAGCTGTGGTGTGACGCTGTACGGAGCTGTGGGGTGACGCTGTATAGAGCTGTGGGGTGACGCTGTATAGAGCTGTGGTGTGACGCTGTATAGAGTTGTGGGGTGACGCTGTATAGAGCTGTGGTGTGACGCTGTATAGAGCTGTGGTGTGACGCTGTATAGAGCTGTGGGGTGACGCTGTATAGAGCTGTGGTGTGACGCTGTATAGAGCTGTGGTGTGACGCTGTATAGAGCTGTGGGGTGACGCTGTATAGAGCTGTGGGGTGACGCTGTATAGAGCTGTGGTGTGACGCTGTACGGAGCTGTGTGGTGACGCTGTATAGAGCTGTGGTGTGACGCTGTATAGAGTTGTGGGGTGACGCTATATAGAGTTGTGGGGTGACGCTGTATAGAGATGTGGGGCGACGCTGTATAGAGCTGTGGTGTGACGCTGTATAGGGTTGTGATGTGACGCTGTATAGAGTTGTGGTGTGACGCTGTATAGAGCTGTGGTGTGACGCTATATAGAGTTGTGATGTGACGCTGTATAGAGTTGTGGTGTGACGCTATATAGAGTTGTGGTGTGACGCTGTATAGAGTTGTGGTGTGACGCTATATAGAGTTGTGGTGTGACGCTGTATAGAGTTGTGGTGTGACGCTATATAGAGTTGTGGTGTGACGCTGTATAGAGTTGTGGTGTGACGCTATATAGAGTTGTGGTGTGACGCTGTATTGAGCTGTGGTGTGACGCTGTATAAAGTTGTGGTGTGACGCTGTATAGAGCTGTGGTGTGACGCTGTATAGAGTTGTGATGTGACGCTGTATAGAGTTGTGGTGTGACGCTGTATTGAGCTGTGGTGTGACGATGTATAGAGATGTGTGGTGACGCTGTATAGAGTTGTGGTGTGACGCTGTATATAGCTGTGGGGTGACGCTGTATAGAGTTGTGGGGTGACGCTATATAGAGCTGTGGTGTGACGCTGTATAGAGTTGTGGTGTGACGCTGTATAGAGCTGTGGTGTGACGCTGTATAGAGTTGTGGTGTGACGCTGTATAGAGCTGTGGTGTGACGCTGTATAGAGTTGTGGGGTGACGCTGTATTGAGCTGTGGTGTGACGCTGTATAGAGCTGTGGTGTGACGCTGTATAGAGTTGTGGGGTGACGCTGTATAGAACTGTGGTGTGACGCTGTATAGAGCTGTGGTGTGACGCTGTATAGAGTTGTGGTGTGACGCTGTATAGAGTTGTGGGGTGACGCTGTATAGAGTTGTGGGGTGACGCTGTATAGAGTTGTGGGGTGACGCTGTATAGAGCTGTGGTGTGACGCTGTATAGAGTTGTGGGGTGACGCTGTATAGAGTTGTGGGGTGACGCTGTATAGAGCTGTGGTGTGACGCTGTATAGAGTTGTGGGGTGACGCTATATAGAGTTGTGGGGTGACGCTGTATAGAGCTGTGGGGCGACGCTGTATAGAGATGTGGTGTGACGCTGTATAGAGCTGTGTGGTGACGCTGTATAGAGCTGTGGTGTGACGCTGTATAGAGTTGTGGGGTGACGCTATATAGAGTTGTGGGGTGACGCTGTATAGAGCTGTGGGGCGACGCTGTATAGAGCTGTGGTGTGACGCTGTATAGGGTTGTGATGTGACGCTGTATATAGTTGTGGTGTGACGCTGTATAGAGCTGTGGGGTGACGCTGTATTGAGCTGTGGTGTGACGCTGTATAGAGTTGTGGTGTGACGCTGTATAGAGCTGTGGTGTGACGCTATATAGAGTTGTGATGTGACGCTGTATAGAGTTGTGGTGTGACGCTATATAGAGTTGTGGTGTGACGCTGTATAGAGTTGTGGTGTGACGCTATATAGAGTTGTGGTGTGACGCTGTATAGAGTTGTGGTGTGACGCTATATAGAGTTGTGGTGTGACGCTGTATAGAGTTGTGGTGTGACGCTATATAGAGTTGTGGTGTGACGCTGTATTGAGCTGTGGTGTGACGCTGTATAGAGTTGTGGTGTGACGCTGTATAGAGCTGTGGTGTGACGCTGTATAGAGTTGTGATGTGACGCTGTATAGAGTTGTGGTGTGACGCTGTATTGAGCTGTGGTGTGGCGATGTATAGAGCTGTGTGGTGACGCTGTATAGAGCTGTGGTGTGACGCTGTATATAGCTGTGGTGTGACGCTGTATAGAGTTGTGGGGTGACGCTGTATAGAGCTGTGGTGTGACGCTGTATAGAGCTGTGGTGTGACGCTGTATAGAGCTGTGGTGTGACGCTGTATAGAGCTGTGGTGTGACGCTGTATAGAGCTGTGGGGTGACGCTGTATAGAGTTGTGGGGTGACGCTGTATAGAGCTGTGGTGTGACGCTGTATAGAGCTGTGGTGTGACGCTGTATAGAGCTGTGGGGTGACGCTGTATAGAGCTGTGGTGTGACGCTGTATAGAGCTGTGGTGTGACGCTGTATAGAGCTGTGGTGTGACGCTGTATAGAGTTGTGGGGTGACGCTGTATAGAGTTGTGGGGTGACGCTGTATAGAGTTGTGGGGTGACGCTGTATAGAGCTGTGGTGTGACGCTGTATAGAGTTGTGGGGTGACGCTGTATAGAGCTGTGGTGTGACGCTGTATAGAGCTGTGGTGTGACGCTGTATAGAGCTGTGGTGTGACGCTGTATAGAGCTGTGGGGTGACGCTGTATAGAGTTGTGGTGTGACGCTGTATAGAGCTGTGGGGTGACGCTGTATAGAGCTGTGGTGTGACGCTGTATAGAGCTGTGGGGTGACGCTGTATAGAGTTGTGGTGTGACGCTGTATAGAGCTGTGGGGTGACGCTGTATAGAGCTGTGGGGTGACGCTGTATAGAGCTGTGGTGTGACGCTGTATAGAGCTGTGGTGTGAAGCTGTATGGAGCTGTGCGGTGACGCTGTATAGACCTGTGGTGTGACGCTGTATAGAGTTGTGGGATGACGCTGTATAGAGCTGTGGTGTGACGCTGTATAGAGTTGTGGGATGACGCTGTATAGAGTTGTGGGATGACGCTGTACGGAGCTGTGTGGTGACGCTGTACAGAGCTGTGGGGTGACGCTGTATAGAGTTGTGGGATGACGCTGTACAGAGCTGTGAAGAGGTTTTGCTGTTCTGATTATATCCTTATACAGCATGGCGTCCCTGCTCGCTGTACAACCACCTGATTTGCAAGAAAACCTGAACGGAAAGAGGGATGAACACCAGGTTCAGGGAGCACCGTGCCATCCCCAGCCACCACTGGCTCTAGAATATCGTGGTGATTCATGTAGACCTGAGTTCAGACTGGTCCGGGCAGGATTACAGGTTTAAGGCCGGGCCTATGTACGGACAGTGTCGTGTTTATAGTGTACACAAATGAATGGACCTGGGTCAGCCTAGTGTGATCTCCCATTTTCTCCCATTCCAATTTTGGATGCAAATTAATCCAAGTTGTCTGTAAAAGAATATACTTTATATTAATGACAATTAAAATCCCCAGATCAGTTTAAAAATTGGCATTGCAATCAGGAGCAAGAGACACCTTATTCCACCTCAACAATACCGCAACATGTCAAATACCACAATGTGACCAGAATAGATACCATGCGCATCCCAATGTTGTGTTTTTTCTTCTTCTGTGTTCTATTTCCACTGGACTTGAGCGCTTCAGACGCATTGGCAATGCGGACATCGCTAAATATTCAGTTAAGAAATACCGCATGTGGGTTCCTAGTACAATTCAAGAAATTTGAAATCATATTTTCGACAGCATGGCGCCATTGCGATAAGGGCGCCAGCATGTTCACTAGGGTATTCGTAAAGTGAAGAGTTGTAATTTGCACTACTTTATCTCCACGAAATGTGATGTGAAAATCAGCTGTCGAAGTGATTTCACCTTCAGATGTCCATTTCATTGCCATTTGCACTGATGCGCTGGCAATATCGTAACTTTGCGATTTGCCCTGTGCAGCTCTAGCCTGGTAACCATCCACCGTTTGGCGTCTTCGCTCTTCCCGTTTAGTATGTAGAGTCCAGTGGTCTGCACGGATTCCGGTTGCTGGTGTTGTGTATACCGTTAAGGCTGTGCGGTGCAGTCACACTAGTCGGGATTAGTCAGTAATTGCAGCATTGTCGGTGCTAAAAATGTATACAACAACTGGAGCATGCGGCCGGCCAATGCGCGGCCAGACTCCCGCCATAGAGTCCGGCCAGACTCCCGCCACAGAAAGTCCGGCCAGACGCCCGCCACGGAGAGTCCGGTGAGACTCCCGCCACAGGGAGTCTGGCCGGACTCCCGCCACAAGGAGTCCGGCCAGATTCCCGCCACAGGGAGTTCGACCAGACTCCCGCCACAGAGTCAGGCCAGACTTCCGCCACCAAGAGTCCGGCCGGACATCCGCTACAAAGAGTCCGGTGAGAGTCCCGCCACAAGGAGTCCGGCCAGACTCCCGCCACAGAGTCCGGCCAGACTCCCACCACAAAGAGTCCGGCCAGACACCCGCCACAAAGAGTCCAGTCAGACTCCCGCCACAGGGAGTCCGGCCAGACTCCCGCCACAGAGAGTCCGGCCAGACTCCCGCCACAGGGAGTCCGGCCAGACTCCCGCCACAAGGAGTTCGGCCAGACTCTCGCCACAAGGAGTTCGGCCAGACTCCCGCCACAGAGAGTCCGGCCAGACTCCCGCCACAGAGAGTCCGGCCAGATTCCCGACACAAGGAGTCCGGCCAGACTCCCGCCACAGAGAGTCCGGCCAGATTCCCGCCACAGGGAGTCCGGCCAGACGCCCGCCACAGAGAGTCCGGTGAGACTCCCGCCACAGGGAGTCTGGCCAGACTCCCGCCACAAGGAGTCCGGCCAGACTCCCGCCACAGAGAGTCCGGCCAGACGCCAGCCACAGAGAGTCCGGTGAGACTCCCGCCACAGGAAGTCTGGCTGGACTCCCGCCACAAGGAGTCCTGCCAGATTCCCGCCACAGGGAGTTCAACCAGACTCCAGCCACAGAGTCTGGCCAGACTCCCGCCACAGGGAGTCCGGCCAGACTCCCGCCACAGGAGTCCGGTGAGACTCTCGCCACAGAGAGTCCGGCCAGATTACCGACACAGAGTCCGGTCAGATTCCCGCCACAAGGAGTCCGGCCAGACTCCCGCCACAGAGAGTCCGGCCAGATTGCCGACACAGGGAGCCGGTCAGACTCCCGCCACAGGGAGCCGGTCAGACCCTCAACTTTGAACACCCGCCAGAGCCAAAGTTTCCAGCCGATTTTCACATTTCAAGCGCTAAGTGGTGTGTCGGGCACGGGCCTCGCCAACATTGAGTTGCGGCGGACAGATCTCCTCAATCAACATTGCGCCCGTTGGTGTTACATGGAAAGAATGCGCCTACAACCGTGGATACATTCTACACTGAGCCGATCGTGCCTAGTATTGATTAGGGATGGAACTTTCGATGCATTCGGAGGCTCCCCAGTCATTACTACGCTGAACCCTCTGGCATTTGGGCGTTCAACAGATCAAATTGACATTAAATTTCTTCAGCAACCCTCTCCAATCATATTATAACAGTTCTACGGCTGATATTAATCTCCACATATCAGAAAAGAGCAGACCCGCTTCGATCATAGCAATTGCGGAAAGAGCCTGAGAGCGGAGCAATATTTTACCCCCATCTCGACAGGGCGCATGTTACCTATTGCGGCACAACCACGGGTTATGGCGAAACTTCATCCCTGTCATGCACCATACCCCACAGAAATATGCGACCAACACATATACGAGCCACAAATCAAGGTGGGTACCGAACCACCGACTTGCAGGTGGGAGGAAACCTCTTTCGTAAAAAGCTTGTACAAATATTGTTCCTGAGCAGGCACCTTTCAACCAAAATTGACAGCGGAAGCGCTTCATATCTCATTCATCTATATGTATTGATGTAGCATATGTAGCTGATGCATGCTGTAGTATATCCTTGTAATGCGAAGGCGGACGGGTGTAAAACATTCCCGTTCAGAAAAGCATTGATATGACTACCTTTTAAGTTTCCAGCAGCTTCAACTTTCAAATGACGAAACAAAAAACCAACGAAAAGTAACTGAGTGCTACATTGATGGAATCCGTCTGCATTAGTATGTGCTGAAATCTGTCTACATTAGCATGGGCTGGAATCTGTGTGCATTAGTATGGGCTGGATGTGCTACGGCATGCCTTAACTTATGCCTCATCTGGTGTTTCATGGAAGCATGTCATGCACAAGGCGTGTCTCGTTAATGTTACTGCCTCGTATAAATGTCAAATATCGATATTTTGTGAGTAACTAGCGTGCAAATTACATTTGTGCCACTGTGGTATCGTTGAAAAATAATAACTGTCTTGTAAATATCAACTAATTCCTGACAATTCCCTTCACGTCTTTGTACATGCCTGTTTTCAAAATATCCCGCTTCGAGGCGCCACGGGTCCTCTGGACGGCAAGTGTCCTTGCTTCTCGCTTATCATCACAACATAGCTATTGGGACCCCAATGGATGCAAACTGCATGTCTGGTAATGTTTAGGCAATGCCAATACATGCCAATTCGCCAATACGTGTTAATGCAAACTGCATGTTTGGTAATGCCAATACGTGCTGAGTTTTTTGGCTCGCGAAAAGTCAGTGGCAAATTTTGTTGCATAAGCAAATGTTGTAAGAAGCTAAAATGTGGCCTCCTTTTAAGAGGAATGTGGTCTGATTTCTAAAATATCACAGTATCCCTATGACCTTGCCCGGAATAGGCCGTTGTAACCTCCACCCCGACATCTTTTCCCTGGTGTTGCTTTTCCACCGGGAATCACAATTCCCTGCGAACCATTCCTCGAGGAAACTGAACTTATCGCCAGACTGACTACAAATAGTTACCAGCGCAAACTACTACGATGCTGAAAAACACAGGTCACTGCTTCTTACACTTCTTCAAACAAAATCCTAAGTTTCTGAACAGTGTCCCCCGGGGGATGGCGCTATGGTCGGTAGATTGTGTGGGTTTGTACTCTGTTATAAAAATTGTTAGAATAAGAATTTGTGGCACAATTTTGCGTACTTGAACTAGGCCTTCTGTGACGCACGAAACAAATGGAATCCAAATTCGGTTTGGCAACATCAATAGCTTTGCCGATTTCCATTTGCAGTAGGTAGGTCCTATCCACCTACCTACGAACTTACATGGTCATTTCCCCCATCAAATGTCAAGTGAAGCTAATTGCAACGAACTATTGTAAATTATGCCGTCAATATCTGGAGGTGCATAGCCGTTCAGAAACTTGAAATATTGCGAACAAGGTGACATCATCTCCTACCTACTGCAAGTCACACCGAATTGACATTGAAATGGGCAGCAAAATACACCTTTTCACTCAAGTCGCAAGATGCGCGTTTACAGCGGTAATCGCCTCCGCCAGGTTGCAGCGCACCCCGAGCTGGCAGAGCTGAGTGGAGTCTCCACATAGACCGGTAAGCGGTCAGATAGTTGCTGGTGTGTGTACGTCTGACTCTTCTGATTTAACAGCATCAAAAAGAAACACGTGTTGTGTTATTGAGACTGTTGTTCGGATCACAATTACATGCCGCTTCTAAATTATATTTGCTATCATGCCAGTTCTACTAGCTCAATTCTGCTGCTGCGCTAGAGGAAGCACAAAACAGCCTCAAACCAGGTTAGAGTGGTGTCCGGATGGTCCTCAATTAAATTAATATATCATCCAGCGACACACCCGAGGCTACGCGACGCCTGTCTTCTGCGTATCCGAAGCATCTTGCACATCAAGGCGTGCCAAACATACCCGGCCTAGGATGAGCACTGAGCTGCAAGCAGTCTCGCCGGATTGAAAGGCAAATGGATAAAATATTCGATACGATGCCATTATAAATTCCATTTAATGCTAACGTAACCTAACCAAAAGCAAATTGATCAGCTGACAGCAGTGTTTCAGGTGAGCTACCAAGTGATCTTTGGTTATTATTGCGCCGAATGTCTATCAATCATATCGTAATTTAATCGTTTGTCTTGAAGCATACTGCCATAAGTAGTTCCAAACGTAGTGCTTAGTTCGCATTCCATGCGTTTTTCGTTGGTGGCGTGGCAAGTTCTCTGACTGATTTGTGTTTCACGTCATTGTAGAATGATCTGTGAAAAGAAAATGACCAGGCGCTTAATCACATGGGTGCCATCACATCATATTTCACGAGCTCGGGATGACATCAGGGTTGAATTTATGTGTAGGAAGCCTGGAGTTAGAGGGGACGATTTTGGAGCATTCAAGGTTGGAGAGGACTTTTCTTCCTTTTCTGTCAACAACTTTTCGTTGTTTCAAGTGAGTTTTTGGCATGTTTATCAAGCAGTTTGCAGTCATGGTCAATAACTCCGCTTAACATTTTCAAAAAAAGGCTGCATAATTGCCTGGAGAGGATAATGTTCTGGATGACAATCATGCAGGGCAAGGACCTTTACAGGGCGTGGTATCTGCCCCTATGTTATTGACAGGGGATGTATACTGAGTAGGCACTATCTGGCCTACCCACCCGTCACCTATGTGGATTCTTTTGGTATGAATGGTTCTAATTTCTGTGTTTTTGACATGAAGAGAGAAATGCCCAAACTAAAGCTGTTGATGCATGATCGTAATTCTACAAGCATCACTGAAGCGGTCTTTCATGGTCAGAGGTATTACCTTGCAGAACCAGTTGACATGTATCATGACATCTTGAAATTGCTACAAATGTTTTGCACGTCATCACTAGGCCAACTGAACACGGGCCCCAAGAGCATAACACAATTGACGGACGTTGATAGGGCACGGGCGTGGATCGGGCAGGGCTGAGAAAATTGGACCCATTTCGGACTCTGATGCAGACCTAGAAAGCCCGCCACAGTGGAGTGATGCTCGAGTTGTCGAGCACGAAGCCAGCCGATTGGCACGGAGGAGATGTGCAGGCGATGCTCCTCGCATTTCTGTGCTGGTGCCAACACCAATAGTTGTGCAGAATACTCATCACAATTAGCATTGCATCGTTGTGTGCAATATTTCACCAAGCAAGGTGACGCTGTACCTCCGAAGATTTGCTTACGCAATCGTAGACACAAGGCACTGCCCATGGCGTCTAATGCCGTCAGACGAGAACAGCGTTTCCGTGAGACGATGGCGTGACTTGTGGTCAACCCGCGGGGACTCTCCAACCGACCGATTTTTGGAAAACCTTGGTCTGGATGCAATGAATGGCGAGAGCCACTCAGCACACAGTATATCCCAAATCGGCTTATCCTGGTTACTGAACACCGCCGGCATGAGCCAATAAGATTGGCTTGGTCCTGTTTCGTGTCACCACGCCGGCCGACTTGGTGTCGCCAGGACAGGCGACGGAAGTGGCTCAGACCGAGCGGATTGGTGGCGGCTTCCGGCGGACACGCAGCAGGCCAGGGGCGGCCAGCAACAGGCAAGGAGCGGACAGCAATAGGCAAATGACAGGGCACGCAGCAGGCCAGGAGGGGCCAGCAACAGGCCAGGGGCGGCCAGCAACAGGCAAGGAGCGGACAGCAATAGGCCAGGGGCGGCCAGCAACAGGCCAGGGGCGGCCAGCAACAGGCAAGGAGCGGACAGCAATAGGCCAGGGGTGGCCAGCAACAGGCCAGGGGTGGCCAGCAACAGGCCAGGAGCGGCCAGCAACAGGCCAGGGGGGGCCAGCAACAGGCCAGGAGCGGCCAGCAACAGGCCAGGAGCGGCCAGCAACAGGCCAGGGGTGGCCAGCAACAGGCCAGGAGCGACCAGCAACAGGCCAGGAGCGGCCAGCAACAGGCCAGGAGCGGCCAGCAACAGGCCAGGGGTGGCCAGCAACAGGCCAGGAGCGGCCAGCAACAGGCAAGGAGCGGCCAGCAACAGGCCAGGGGTGGCCAGCAACAGGCCAGGAGCGGCCAGCAACAGGCAAGGAGCGGACAGCAATAGGCCAGGGGTGGCCAGCAACAGGCCAGGGGTGGCCAGCAACAGGCCAGGAGCGGCCAGCAACAGGCCAGGAGGGGCCAGCAACAGGCCAGGGGTGGCCAGCAACATGCCAGGAGCGGCCAGCAACAGGCCAGGAGCGGCCAGCAACAGGCCAGGAGCGGCCAGCAACAGGCCAGGGGCGGCCAGCAACAGGCCAGGGGCGGCCAGCAACAGGCCAGGAGCGGCCAGCAGCAGGCCAGGGGCGGCCAGCAACAGGCCAGGAGCGGCCAGCAACAGGCCAGGGGTGGCCAGCAACAGGCCAGGAGCGGCCAGCAGCAGGCCAGGGGCGGCCAGCATACAGGCCAGGAGCGGCCAGCAACAGGCCAGGGTGGCCAGTGTCAACAGGCCAGGAGCGGCCAGCAACAGGCCAGGAGGGGCCAGCAACAGGCCAGGGGCGGCCAGCAACAGGCCAGGGGCGGCCAGCAACAGGCAAGGAGCGGACAGCAATAGGCCAGGGGTGGCCAGCAACAGGCCAGGAGCGGCCAGCAACAGGCCAGGAGCGGCCAGCAACAGGCCAGGAGCGGCCAGCAACAGGCCAGGGGCGGCCAGCAACAGGCCAGGGGCGGCCAGCAGCAGGCGAATGACAGGGACAATGTTGTCCACAATTGGGCGTCGCCTGGTTGGTCAGATGTCGGCTGGTATGTTGTGACTGGTGACACTGTATGCTGCTGTATTGGACGTCGCCTGGTTGGTCAGATGTCGGCTGGCATGTTGTGACTGATGACGCTGTATGCTGTTGCGAGGAGCTCTGTGCAGCTCACATGATGTGTGTAATGCAGGATGAAACAGCTACAACAGTCGTAATGGCTTAACACAGTGTCATAAGGCACGTCATCGATTACGTGACTGCTCAATTAAGTGACCACCAATAATGTAGATTGTTCATCGCATGGCTGCCTGATGACCCGCATAGCATAGCAATGACCATAATAACAGAAATGCCCTGAATGACATATCAATGACCTGAATAGCATTACAATGGCCTGAATAGCATAGCAACAGATCTCGTCTTTTCGTTGTGCGTCCGGCGGGCGGTTTGCTGGTAGCACAGAAATACATAAATACAGAACACGGATGCGGAGACCAATGGCCTCCGGGCCAGTCACCCCACATGATATTATTATCGTTTCTTCTCTGCTCTTGATTGTGTTGGGATTCAGTGGGATCGAGTGGTTGGGATCCAGTTGGATCGAGTGGTTGGGATCCAGTGGGATCGAGTGGTTGAGATCCAGTTCAGTGGTACAAACCTCAATTTCTTTTTTTTTAACAGAAGAATTAAATCCTGTAGATAATGACCATTCCCACCATGCAATCGGGGTCTGAATCTCAGGAATTGTTCAGTGTCATTTGAAACGGTTTAATTTTTAGACTTGACGAAACAGTCGGTGTGGGTGAAAAAAAATGCAATTTGGAGACATGTTTGTAAAATTAACAGTTATCAGAAAATCTAAACTTTTACCTGAAAGTGTAGCTTGTGTTCAGGGTCCGTGGGAAATGCATGGACTTTGTGCAGCCATGTACGTACATAGCTTGACCAGCCAGTCGCATAAGAGATATTTGAAAGGTGTATGGGGAGGGAGGAAAAAGGCAGGGGCGCAGCCAAGGGGATTCCCCCTTAGCAAGGAAAAATCCACTAAATTAAACAATACATCCTGATATTTTCTCCACTCAAAACAAGATGTTGTCGGCGCGCGAAACGCGTCAAAAGCGGTTTCAGTTGCGCAACATTTTTTGTTCGACCACACTTAAGAAGATTCTGGATGCTCCCCTAGAAGAATGGATGAGGGAAGAGTGAAGACGGAGGGTGAGGGATGAGGGAGAAGTGAAGACGGATCAGTGAACGAGAGTTGTGTGCTCGATTGCTATATCTTTTTATTGACAAAGCTACTTTTTAGTCGCATGTTTTTTCCCACGACGAACTGCGGAGCTTCTCCGGTTGCAGCCTATGTAGATAAAATCGTGTGTCGGTTTGGCGGCAATTATTGATGAAGATGAGCGTCATCCGACTAACTACGGGGTCGGGAGCACCAGCTTCACAGCCAGACAACTATCCTCCTCTTTGCGGTCTACCCATCTGCCATATATTCAGCTACCCTACGTCACCAAAGCATGCACCATGTATTACCAAAGCATTTTGGTGAGCTTAAAATCTAGACTGAATGATACTACATTGCTTCCAGCGACAACACAGCGCTTGCTGAAGCAATAAAGCACATCTTTAGGTTGAGAATTGGAACAGAGTTGGAACAAGGCTGTTCGTTGACAATATTCAAATAGAAGATATATCAGGAGCATAACCAACTATTTCTCCCAGGTGACATCTCGACGAAATGCATTTAAATTGGCCTAGTGTCTGGTAATTATGGCTCCATCATTGGGAGTCTTCCTGGAGATCCGTCTGATGCCTTCGGAGCTAAACGGTGACGGCGCCGCCGGTAGGGGCAACATTGCCCAAATTGCACAACTGCCAAGACCTAGTGGCCAGAAACATGTTTTTTGCCCCCTGAATTATGTCACTTCGGTCTGCGATTATTGGTCCGTTTGAAGTTTAAGCAAATGTATTAACATTGATCGGAAATTAATCTATCAAACATATCGTATTACACATTTACCAATTTACCAAATATGTCAGAACGGGATTGATTATGAATTGAATATGACAACACTATTGAATATGAATGACGTCGGTGCAGTTCACTGTTTCTAACTGGAGCGGGCGGTGTTCACTGCTGATCCCGTCGGCCGACGTCACAACAAACGAGCTCGTCCGACCGAAAAGTCACCGCGGCAGGCACTGTGACGGCGAGGAAATTGCCATGACGCAAAGTGACACAAAACTGGAGTAACGCATAAACAGTGCTTGACTCTCATTGGCTGGCTCTCGGCTCTCGTCGTGACAACAAACAATATGGTCACGACGAGAATCCATCTTCCATTTTCTCAGACCACCAGGACAATAATATATTAGTTGAACTGCAGTGACTTGATAATGGAACGATGTGGAAGGGGGGGGGGGAGCAAGTGCACCCAAAATAATTGGAAGTTCAACCTCTGCCTATAGCATCTTTTTCATTATGGCTTTGTATTTCTCCAAATACACCAGAGTCAAGATTTATATATATGTATATATATATATATATATATATATATATATATATATATATATATATATATATATATACATATTGCTTTGATAAGTTTTTTCGCACATCTTTCCAACTCCCGGATTGTTCGTCTCTGCTCTTCATTTAGGTCGTAAAGTAGTCGTCCGGTATCATTCATTTATTCTATTCTTAATGTTTAGGTGTACTTTCACCATTTTAAACGTATTATTTCGGCATTCATCTAGCTATCACAGTTCACACCAATCTGCAACAAAAATAAGAAAATGGTAAGAAGTAAACCATTTTAGAGTTAAAGATCACATTTATTGTTGTCACAAGCGCTTCTGGAAAGAAATGCTAATCTAGGCTTACATTTCGAAAACATACACCACGTACATAGCACACACTGTACAACTGTTCACCGGATCGAATTATTGAACAATTCAAGCGTTATGCATGACCGTGTATGCACGTTCAGGACAGGTTCTTGTTCCCAGATTAAAATTTCCTCGAGAACTCTAAGACGTCGCTTGTCCGATGTTGCTCTAAGGATTACGGTGTTGCGTGTCAGATCTGTTCGTGTTAGTCGCTGTTGAAGTTCTTGGAGCATGTGCTGCGATGGTGCTCCCTCCTGAAGGTGCATCGTGAGACGGCGAGATAGGGTAGTTGTCGTCATACCGATGTAATCTACTGGGCGAAGTCTACAATCTTCGTGAGGGCATGATACTTTGTAGATTACATTGGTACGTTGAAGCCGGTTGTTGCTGTTGGTTGTGTTGTTCTTCATTACGAGGCTACCAATGTTCTTGCCCTTGTAATATATGCAGAGTTGTAGTTTGTCAGACTTGTCGGTTGGTTTGACATTTTGCTTTCCGATGTGTTAGATGATGCTCTCGTCGACTTTGTATGCTGTCGACATTTGGTTGCGGTAAAACAGCTTCACGTTGGATGTTTGATTTCTGATAGGTGGCTGCTTCGCCTTGTTGACATGGGCACTGATCACGTGGTCAATTATGGTATTGCTGAAACCGTTGTTGACTATAATTTGTTTTGATCGTAACAATTCGGCATGGATAGACTGGCAGTCTGAGCAGTGATTGAGGGCCTGTCTCACGAATGCCCCGACGACGCTTAACTTGTCGCGGTCGGGACATTCGCTGTTGGCATTGAGGCATTGTTTTCTTCCGATGTACTTCTGTCTTAAGTGTGCCGTCTGTACAATTGATGTCAATATGGAGAAAGCTGATTCGGTTGCAGTTGCTGACTTCAGTCGTAAAATTGAGTAAAGACTCGGACTTCAGTGCGCTTTGAAGTTGACAAAGGTGTGGTTCGTTTCGCACGTCGACAAAAATATCATCGACATAACGCCAATAGATGCTAGGCTTCGGGTTAGGGTTGTTTTCTAAGACCTTGTTTTCCAGGTGGCACATGTACATATTAGCAAATAGGCATCCCAAAGGGGAACCCATGGCCACTCCTTCGACTTGCCGGTACAGGCTGCCATCAGGTCCACGAAATGGTGCTTCGGTGGTATACATGTGGAAAAGTTTTCCCAGGATTGGTTTTGGGATCTTCAGAGGAGGCAGGGTGCGATGTTGGTATACGGAGTCCAGTATCAGTTGAATTGTTTGTTTGACAGGTACGTTGGTGAATACATTTTCCACGTCCAGCGAGGCCAGGAGTCCTGCTGGTGGGTTGGTCTTGATAATATCGAGGAACTCGTCGGTCGACTTCAGACTATACTTTTCTGGCGTGTAAGGCGTTATGAGTGTATTTAAGGTTTTTGCAAGCTGGTATGTTGGCGTCGGTATTTATGATATGATTGGGCGAAGTGGTTGCCCAGCTTGTGCGCTTTTACAGTACCGTAGGCATATCCTGGGGCAAATTCGCCGGTGATCTTCATCAGGTTGACATCACCTATGGCGGCATTAACGGTGCTTATCAACTTGTTGATCTTCGTTTTTAGTGACTGAGTAGGACCTCTGGTTATGCACACAAACTTGGCTTTGTCTGAGAGGATAGTACTCATTTTATCAAGATATTCTTCCTTGTCTAAGATAACGAAGTTTGACGACTTGTTGGCTCGTCTGAATATGATATTTTCATTTTCCCTAAGGTTTTTGTCAGTTAGCCGGAGATCTTTACTGAGCAATGGCTTGTGATTATGTTTCCCTCTGGACTTTGTGCTTTCGGCAAGAAGATGGCTTTTCAAGTCCGGGTTTACCGTGACTTTGTTGTTGGCTTCCAGTTTCATGATGTCCTGATATAAAAGCTCTAGTTCAATCTTTTTGCCGGTGATATCATATTTCGGCTGGGGATGGCACTTGAGCCTAAGATTTAGGAGTTCTTCCTCGTCGTTAGTGAGCTCAATGGATGAAAAGTTTACGTACCCTCTGTATGATTCAGGTAGAATGATGCTGCCTCCGTAGAGTGAGGAAAGTTTTTTTTGGTAATTCTCATCTTGACAACGTGCTCGGATCTCTCTTTGGTTCTTTGTAGATGTAGTTGTATTTCGTTTTTGATCCGTTGCTCCAAGGCATAGTTCTCCAAGTCATAGATCACGCTTATTGTTCTCACACTTATTGTGACAACAATAAATGTGATCTTTAACTCTAAAATGATTTACTTCTGACCATATTTTTTTGTTGCAGATTGATGTGAACTGTGATAGATAGATGACGGCCGAAATATTCTTTTGAAAATGGTGAAAGTACAACGAAACGTTAAGAATACATTAATGATATCGGACGAATACATTACGACCTAAATGAAGAGCAGAGACGAACAATCCGGGAGTTCGAAAGATGTACGAAAAAGCTTATCAAAGCAAGATATGCTGTGGTCTTTAACAAAATATGCCAACGTGAAAATATACTGCCAAAATACTACAATATATATATATATATATATATATATATATATATATATATATATATATATATATATATATATATGTGTGTGTGTGTGTGTGTGTGTGTGTGTGTGTGTAGAACCATCGTTCGTTTTTTTCTCGGGTGGCTCTATCGACCAGGGTTCTATTGCTAACCAGAGCTTGTCGCGTGCATTCTGGCCCCACCACCGATCCATGAATTCCAGTTCAACAACATAACTTTTACCGAGTTTAACGTGCCGACAATGCACCGACACGGCCGACCCTGTAACCCGTCCCCGGCCTTATCGGGCCAGTTGCCAACTAACCCTCCCAGCCTGGGGGGGCTGAGGGCGAGCGCGTGAAACCACTCAAACCCTGTCTTGCTGGGACCGGGCTGACCACGGCAGTCCAGCGCTCCAACCAACTGTGCTACCGGTTCAGCCCAGTCGCATGTTCTCCATTCTTTCTCCAACTCGACGTCACTACATTTCATTTTGCGCGCTTCGTCGCGTCCGTGGCGACCGAACAGAGAGCTGGCAAGCCACCATGTCGCCATTTGCAAAGCCGGGTAGTTGTCCGGTCCACGCTGACCTTCAGCCCCCGCCCGACCGACGGGGACGGTGCAGTGGAAATCCGTGCCTCCCCGTGGTTTATCTCATGTTAACGGAACAGAACGGCCCGCGGTAGCACGCCCAATCTTGGCGCACCTATTTTTTTTACATCGGATTCGCACGCATTGAAAAGGAGAGATGAAGTCAGATCACTCAAAGTCAGTGGCCTACAGCTGGTTAAGTGAAGTCGCCTCAAAAACGTCTTCAAGGAGATGTCACACATTTCAGAACCAATATTTTTAGTTTCGTGGAACTCTTAGGGATTACTTAATTTGACAGAACTCATGAAACTGTTCCCTCAAAATTTTCGAACGGCAGAAGGAGCAATTATTTCATTCCCATTTCAACCGCATATTCTTCTAATTTCTTTCTCAAATGCACAGCTTTTCTTTCCGCTTCATGCTTATTAGATGATTTCACAACTTATTTTCTTATTTCGATTCTTCTTCTATTGCAGCTTCATGGTCATTGTTGATCTCTTCTCGAGGAAAATAATCTTGTTTTACATACATAATGGGTTTCGTGTTCACATAATTTTCATATAATTATAGTAATTATGTTTGACTATGGCTACGGTAAAACCTATAAAAAAAACACTCAGCCGGAAATATTTTTTGGTATCGTCTGTACCTTGTTGAATGTTTTTAGCCCGCCTACTGGCTTGATAATAAAATGGGCGAAGTACCTCAGTTTCCAAAGATTATGACAATGGTCTCGTTAGACATTTCAAAGCACCTGCTGTGTATGAGTGTCCACGTATGTTCACATCTAACTAATGCCATGTCAAAAGACTAAGTTACACTGATACATATCTTTATATATATATATATATATATATATATATATATATATATATATATAGATATATATATATGTGTACATATACCAGTATATACGCGTATCATTTCTAAAGGGCAGAGCAATTCTGTGCATACTAACTTCGAAAATGATAGCATTTATTATTCGAAAATCCGACTGATGTTCTGAATCGAAGCTTTGAGTTCGATAAAACGGATACAGGCGTGTACCATGTTCATATGTTTGACCTTGCAACGCATTCGTATTTGGATTTCATGCATACTTGGATTCGGCAATGAAACTTTAATTTGAAAAGTATTCAATCACAGTTGCATGTATGCCGAAAGCGCAAGCTCTCTCCAGCGGGATGTATTTTAACGCACTTCCCATTGGCGCTTCAACGGCCCGTCAGCAGCCAGTGACGGTGGGCACCGCGCACGGCAGTGACCCACTGTGCACTGTGCAGTGTGCAGGTTGCAGTGTGCAGTGTGCAGTGTGCAGTGTGCAGTGTGCAGTGTGCAGTGTTCACTGTTCACTGTGCAGTGTGCAGTGTGCAGTGTGCAGTGTGCAGTGTGCAGTGTGCAGTGTTCACTGTTCACTGTGCAGTGTGCAGTGTGCAGTGCAGTGCGTAGTGTGCAGTGTGCAGTGTGTAGTGTGTAGTGTGTAGTGTGCAGTGTGCAGTGTGTAGTGTGCAGTGTGCAGTTTGTCGCGCGGCTCGGCAGACGGCGGGGCGCGGCGCCGCCGACCGGTCAGGACGGCCTGGAACGGCCGGCCACGCGCCGCCGGCTCCACCTCCGGAAGCGGCAGTGACTGGCCGCTGGCTGGGAGCTTCCGCCGAACCCTTCAGCACACCCGCGTCGTCTGGTCGGCCGGCGCCGCGCCCTGCACTGACGCAGCCCCCCCCGCCCCCGCCCGCCCGCCCATGGCCGCCCACAGCCGCCTTTGGCCGTCCCGCCCACGCAGAGAGCACACAGACGGTGCAGGTCAGCTACAGCACCACAGACAGTACACAGAGCTGCCTGGCGACCAGAACTCCGGCCAGGTGTAGCACACTCAGCAACCAGCGCCACAGTGCACAGTTACCTGACGACCAGAACTCCGGCCAGGTATAGCACTCAGTGTGGCGGTGAGAAACATATAGTATGGTTGTGAGAAACACATAGCGTGGCGGTGGGGAAACATACTGCGTGGCGGTAGGAAGCACATAGCCTGGCGGTGGAAAACCCAGTACCGTGCTCAAAGACGCACGGCACATTGGTCAGAGGCAACGGCATAATGGCCAAGAGACACACGGCACGTGGTTAGAGGGGTAACGTGACCACTCATGCCTGCCATGTGCACGTGCACACGTCATAGACTGGAAAAGATAGGTGTTATTAAGTGTACACGCATCAAGCAAAACATGAACGCAATTATTATAATTATTCGCACTTGTATGTAATGACATCTTGTTAAAAGTGCACCCACATCCGACGTAGTGAGCGCTTAAAATTATAATGCATGGGTCGTTGATGCGCTTCAGCAAGAAAAAAAAGTAATTTCATTGTTTCCACCAAAGACAGCGAGAAAGGTACATGCAAAGTAATAATGAAGCTGGAGAGTCTGGCAGGAATAGCAACAGAAAATGTGGAAGGAATATATGTAAATTTGATCTAGTGTATGCCCGATACTGTGTACAAAAAGGCCAGATTGATGCAGAAGTCGAGAATGGGAACCAATGCGCAAAATCCCGAAATGGGGCTGAATAAATGTGCATACTACATAGTTAAACCTGTTGGGTCGTTAGAGTTGACTGGCATCGATCTGGGCAGCGATGTTAACAACTTGTGCTTGAATCCGTGTAATCTAAATGGGCGAATTTGAGCGGCGTGCGCCGAAATAGCACAGTCAAATTCAAAAGCTGATCTAATCTAAACGCCAACACCAGTGGCAAGCGCGGCTGGCCTGGGCTTTCTCTCTGCCGTCAGCGCTGGCGTCTGCAGAGCCTACGTAGCTACCAAATGCGCGGTACGCTTTCATGACAAGATGTCTATATGGGGGGGGGGGGGTAGATTGCTACACTTCTTGGATGATACTTATTGTGCTTAAGGGCTCAGTCCTTATCACACGAAGCCGCCAGTCTCACCACCAAACAATGGTGAAGCCCGGTCCTCATCAGTCCCGGGCTTGCGACTAGTCACCGCAGCCCCAACCCACTGATGAAACATCGCTGCAGCATCATCCACTCCGAAGTAATCTAACAGGTTCTCAGGTGTGTGTGTGGGGGGGGGAGGGGCAGACACAGGCCATCTTTAGCAGCACAAGTAACGCAAGCCGGCGGCTCGATCAAAACGTGGCGCTATTCTGAGGGTGAGCCAACCCGAACAACTGCCGAAGGACACCCCATCCAGCACCACCTTCACATCGCATCTGGATGGTGTTTGAGCGCACGCAGTCCGAGGTGGTGCCCTCTCGAGTCGGTTGAGGGAAGTACCGCGCGTGACCGCGCGGTACTTCCCTCCGCGCGGCGCGGTACTCTAATGGCTTAGCTCATTAGAGTGCAGGCCAAGGCGCGGTCATCATGACGCAACAGAACGAGCGGATTTTCAGGTCAATGCCGTTCTATTCAGGTAGGTTGTAGTCTCCTAGCATTGTCGTAGCGCACTTATCGTGTGAATACCGTTCTGCTCATGCAGGTTGTAGTCTCCTGGCATTATAACAGTGCAATTATGAGGTCGGTGCCGTTCTGCCCATGTAGGTTATAGTCTCCTGACATTATAACAGGACACTTCTCAGGTAGGTGCCGTTATGCTCGAATACGTTATAGTCCCCCAGTATTACAGTAGCGCACGTATCAGGTCTGTGCCGTTCTGCTCAAGTAGGTTGTAGCCTCCTGGCATTATACCGGGGCACTTCTAGGTTAATGCCGCTCTATTCAGTTAGATTGTGATAGTCTATTAACACCACAACATTGCGTGTAAAGAAAATATACGACCTTCAATATACCAGGAGGTGCTGAGTTGACATCAAAAGTAACGATAAAGATTATACTTTATTACTCATATTTTATTTACTTTACTTTATACTTTATTTTTACTTTACTTATTTACTTTACCTTTACTTTATACTTTATTATTTGAGTAATAAAGTATAATCTTTATCGTTACTTTTGATGTCAACTCAGCACCTCCTGGTCTATTGAAGGTCGTATATTTTCTTTACACGCAATGTCTAAAACTCAGGAGCATCTAAGAGACATTCTTCGTTGTATTAAACACCACAGCAGGTCACTTACCACTACAAGCGGCATCCAAATAGTTGGTCATCGCGCTTGCCGCCTGAGCTGCCGCCCGACGACATCGTCGTTGGGCGTGTAACCATAGCAACCAGCAAGCATATCAACCACAACAACCATAGCAGAATAATCATCATGATAGGATGACATCCAGGCGGCCGAGACCTCACCAGCTTTCGGATCATGTCGACGAGTCGGGAGCAATGGTGCTCGAGAGGTACGCACACACCACTGCACTGGACTTGCGGTCCCAACGAGGTCCGGCTGCATGCCGACGCTGACGCTTCGAGTCGTCTGCGTGTGGTTCACCCCGTCTCCATCAAAGTGATGAAGTGAAGCCGCTACAGGACACGGGAGGTGATGAAGTGAAACCGCAACAGGACACGGGAGAGTGCACGCATACACCCCAGTTTGTTCTACGGTCCGGACGCCCAGTTTGTTCTACGGTCCGGACGCCCAGTTTGTTCTACGGTCCGGACGCCCAGTTTGTTCTATGGTCCGGACGCCCAGGTTGTTCTACGGTCCGGACGCCCAGGTTGTTCTACGGTCCGGACGCCCAGTTTGTTCTACGGTCCGGACGCCCAGTTTGCTCTCTGCTCCTCACGCTCTGCTAGGTACACAGGAGATCGGTGATTAATATTTTCTAGTTGAGAACATGTCCCTCAACTCGAATTGTTGCCCCTCCCTATAACCATTTAGTATGGTAGTTTACCCATGAGCTGACTCTATGGTGAAATAAATGATTAATTTCATTTCATTCATAGTAACTGAATAATTCATTTCAAACTTGACTGCGCTATGTTCATGTCATACTTCCCTTTTTGCATGAACGTAAATTATATCATACGTAGTATTCTCCTTAGCCCACGAGCATAGCTACTGTAACGCCACAGGACAAAAGTCAGAAAGCAGCTCCATATATTGTTTTTTTCGCAAGGAAGACAAATAACTGTCAACATATCAAGGCTGATTACTTTTTGCCGCCCAATTTGAAATTAAAATAGTTTATATTCATCGTTTTGACACACGTCACCTCTGAGCAACACGCTGATGGCTGACTGTTGGGTGGTGCCGTTTGTGCGTCTTCTGGTTCAGTGTACAGCTCCACATCCCAGAGGTGATCAGCCGAGTTGGTTCAGTGTCCAGCTCCACACCCAAGAGGCGATCAGCCGAGTTGGTTCAGGGTACAGCTCCACACCCCAGAGGTGATCAGCCGAGTTGGTTCAGTGTCCAGCTCCACACCCCAGAGGTGATCAGCCGAGTTGGTTCAGTGTACAGCTCCACACCCCAGAGGTAATCAGCCGAGTTGGTTCAGTGTCCAGCTCCACACCCCAGAGGCGATCAGCCGAGTTGGTTCAGGGTACAGCTTCACACCCCAGAGGTGATCAGCCGAGTTGGTTCAGTGTACAGCTCCACACCCCAGAGGTGATCAGCCGAGTTGGTTCAGTGTCCAGCTCCACACCCCAGAGGTGATCAGCCGAGTTGGTTCAGTGTCCAGCTCCACACCCCAGAGGCGATCAGCCGAGTTGGTTCAGGGTACAGCTCCACACCCCAGAGGTGATCAGCCGAGTTGGTTCAGTGTACAGCTCCACACCCCAGAGGCGATCAGCCGAGTTGGTTCAAGGTACAGCTCCACACCCCAGAGGTGATCAGTCGAGTTGCCATTCCAGGACAACTCGGAATTCGTGAGGCAGGACACTCTGGAGCTGAGAGAAGCGTGAGATCCTACCGGGTCCGTAGGACTTGGACTGCATAACCAGTCTGGAGTGAGCCAGTGACTGGTAACAAAGTACAGCAGTGCACTCAGCGTATTCTGAGTAATACAGATATACCAGCACAAATGCGACAAGCAAACACAGCACGCTTCGATTTTCTTCGGCTTCGACCTCGACTTGCTTGTGTGATACTGCACACCCCTGTCGAGAGAGAATGGTCATCCCCCTCGTTAAACTATTACGTACAAACAATGCTGTATTGTGTTTTCCCTGTTCGAGTGTACACTTGACTATCATTCACAAGAATGCCACTGGCACCGTGTTTCCAGTGAGAAGGTTTCATGTACCATGGAAGCACATCTTTCAGTTTGGGTGCATATTTTTCAGCTGGGGTGCACATTGCACATGGGCTTGCACTTTAATGGGCTTGCAAGTTCTGGTGGGTTCGATCTGGATCAATCCCTTCTGGTGGGATTTATCCGGGCGGCTCCATTCATTCGCAATATTTTCAGTGACCATTTCCGGTATCGTGTTGGCTCTTGCTTTTATAAATCCTGGTTAAGTCTAAACCTGCCAGAAGTAAATTGAAAATAAACATTGTTGGATAATTTTCAATGAGCCCAACAATAAATTTTCAAGCATTTGCCTTTCATATACATATTCGATATGGTAGATCTAGGCATTAAGATTGGGACCTCTAATGCAAAGTTGTTACTGATGCCGATCCCTGTTTCGTATGCAGCAGTTTTTCCTATTTCGTTACACGCATTATATCAGGCTCCACTGAATTTGGGCCTTCCTTTGGCCGGCTATCTAAAAGTCAGGAAAGTCAGCTTAGGAATGCCTCAGGATACCAATACATACCTCATCATTCGCCATAATGATGAATCAGTGCGCATAATTACATCCTTTTTTAACCCATTTGCATTTTACAGATAGGCCACCACCAGGTATTAGAAGTATCCCCAGCAGTCCTTACGTTTTGGAGTACACTTCCGGTTCGCTTCAGGAGTGTCATGTATGGGTTGATTCGAAAACTGAACAACGTTTTGTAGTTGCAGAAGTTTAGTCTTCGATGTGGCAAACATACCACAGGATGAGGGGAGCAGAACTTCCCGCATCCACCTCCCAAGCCAGCAATTTGCTTGGACAGACATACGTTTTGCTTCGGCGCCTCAGGCAAGCCGTAGTTCAACCCAATCTAAATGGATTTTTATCCTGATCCTAACTGCCACAATATGCCCAAGTCTAACCCGATCGGGGCCGAATCGGGCCTGCTACGGCATTGCTTGGGCTGAAGTCAGGCTGATATCGGATTTACTCCTCCACTTGTCCGAGCACGCCCAAGCGTAGCCTGACCACGGCCACAGCACCGATGCAAAGGTGTCGCTCGGGTTCAACTCTGGCAAAGGTTGGGCGCGATTAACTGGGCTGAATTTGGGCTTTAGTACGGGGACGTTCGGAATTTCCTTGCCAACTCCCACCGCGAACCAGAGGAGAAACATGGTTCACCCCAAGCATGACAGCCCAAGCTAGTCAAACCAAGGCCTGCTAGGGCGCGGAGCAAACATGTTGGCTGACTCACTCCCCCATTCTGGCGCGAATTAAGCTTCTCCACAGGAATAGCTGCACCGCAATTTATTGAGGTCTCTATATACAGTGATCGAACGCATAGCTTACTCGCTTTGCCGCCCAGCATTGACCACTCATTAGTCCGTATTGCTATGCATTCCTCCTGAATGGCCGTTGCTTTGCTTTTGAGTTGGTTTCACTCTTGATATTACAGTGTTCGGAGTATTATGTTCCTCTGGTGAAGATAAAAGCTATAAATAGATCCGGCTTCTAATACTTTTGAACTTATGAGTACAAGAATAACGCGAAACGAAGCTTATTACCATGGTGCTCATTTTAGCTAGCCACGGTATTATAAGCTAATGATAGACACATATTCAGATGGCCGTGAAATTCCTTCCAACGATGCCCAAATCATATGCAGCTGCCACCAAAGTTTCTTCATTATTGCTGCTAAAGGATTTACAGGTACGAAACAGCGAGCAACGTCCGCCCCCGCAGAAACCCGGCTTCCGGTCTATTACCGACTATATTCAAGTTCGATGATGAAGGAGAATTGCCTCAAAGCCGAACAAATCCTTGCGAAGCGGATGTTTGTGCTGTTCATTAAGTCCGTGTAATGACATAACGCATTACGCCCACATTCCACAAGAAGTTGCTTCATTACTGTGGCAGATTAGAACGTCAACCGACACCCACGGCCACTGTGACTGGAGTGGTGTTTGTCTCCATGCGTTCCTCCTTGAACTGTCCTGTGGCAATTTTGAGACGTTGGTTTTGGATTTTATCAAGGATTTATTTATGTATTTAATTTCATCGAGGATATCGAGGATTGCGAGGTTTGTCGGGGCAGCGTTTCCGAACAGTAGGATCCATATTTCATAATTGGCCGAAGGATTGATTTGCATAATGCCATTAGTGTGTTTCTGTCGTATTCATTGCGTGTCATAGTTTTTTCTTTATCCACAGAGAGGCCAATCATTTTTGTATGCGCGTTTTTGGATATTTGAGATATGTGGGCGAAAGATAAGTCGTAGGTCTAATGGCCTAGACATTTTGCGGTGGCAACGAAAGTTATGGATATGTGGTTTAGTTGGAGTGGTTGTAAGCCTGTTGTGTGATGTCCAAAAAGAATGCATTTATATTTGTGAGGTGCAATGTATAGATTGGGGAGTGGTAGTTGACTACGTAGTTCCCAAAGTGCACGCTGTAGTGTTCCTTGTGCATTGTTCGGTGTTCTGTGTGATGGCCAAAGTAAGATGTCATCTGCATATAGGGAATTTTGACCGAGAGGTTGTCTGTAAGGATTGAATTTAGGCCGATATAAAGAGAAGGGGCTGATAACTGATCATGTCATTAACTGGTGGTAGGGAATGTGGTGTCTGAGTGTGCTGTTTGTTGGTTTGTTCTTTGTTAAATTTGTTGGGTTCTATTTTGACTTCAGTGATCGGTTTCGCAGGTAGAAATGGAGATAATGTGCTAAACATCCTTGTATGTCTATGTTGTGTAAGTGCTGTAAGATTATGGTCATGTTGGCTGTGTCGTATGCATGCTTGAGGTCCATGAAGTCGGCAGCCGTACAGCCTTCTTGGGCCGCTGCCAGGATGTGTAGTCAGGATGGTAAGGTTGTCAATGCAAGATCTACCAGTAAGAAAGCCTGATTGGAGAATGTGAGATACGTCTTTGTGATTAGATTGTATAGAGGAGCCGTTTCTTAACAAGACGCTCAAATAGTTTATGAAAACAGCTAGTGAGGATGCTAGGACGGTATGAGTCGGTGAGAGTTGGGTTAGGTTTGGCTTAGGGATATGCATTAAGGGAAGCAAGCAAGATTGAGATGCAAGCAAGCAAGCAAGATTGAAGCAAGATTGAGAGCAGGTGTGTGCTGTCCAGGCTGTGCTGTAGGTGTCGAGGAGGGTGTTGGTGTTGAAAAGTGTTTGAAGAATGCAAATGTTGCTGTCTGGTTCTACTCTAGTGTTCCTATTTCTGAAGTTGATAACTGTAGCCCTGTCGGTGCGAATCTAATGTTGCAGAGATGTGGGCGTGTGTGTTTGACTGGGGGCGGATTGTGAAATGGAAGTGTTAATAACTTATGGTGAAAGTTCTTTGCAAAAAAGGTGTATGCGATGTTTTGTGGGTGTGCGATGGTGTTGTTGTTATGTCTGAGTGTTATGGCTTTCATTGGTGGTCTTTGTTGGTCCTTAATTGTGTCCAGGTTTCGGTGACAGGTGCAAATCTATTCAATTGACTACTAAATGTTTTCATGACTTATTGTTGGCTTCTTTTGCTTTGATTTATTTTGTTTTGTTTTGTTTTGTTGTGCTGTTGTGCGTCTACCGAGTGTTTCGTGACCATGGTATATTGTGAGTGCTTCGTGTGTGCGGTGTCGCTCGTATCTGTGTCTTGCGTGATTTCGCTCTCGGACCGACCTGTGGCACTCGTCGCTCCACCAGGTAGCCTCGTGAGGCTGGTGTTGGTGTTTGAGTTTTGTTCGTGGTATCTAATAGTGTGCTGTCGTGAGTAGCATATTTGCGAATTGAAAAGGGGTGAGTGGAGGGTTGATGTTGTTTGGGAGGATAGGGAGTCGGAAAGATGGTTCCATTCTGCTTTTGAGGTTTCACCGGCCTAACAGGGGGAAGGGTGGGCCGGTGGTCGAGATTTAAGTGAATGTTATGGTTATCAGTAAGTGGCCGTAAAATCCGGATCAGGCATTTCCAGGATAGAAGGAGGGAGCTACGGGAGAAGGCGAGTTTAATGTCGGGTGTTGTGTGTGATGCTTGTAGATATATTGGGGTGAGGTAGGTTGGTGTGTCGGTGTTTAGTATTCTGAAATTGTGCTGGTTTGCCAGTGCGATGAGTGTGTGTGCTCTACTATCTGGGCGTTTTGAATGTGCGTCCCAGAGTGGCTGGTATGCATTGAAATCGCCACGAAGGACGACTGATGTGATGATTTGGTCGAGTGCCTTGCTTAGTTCCGAAAGAGTTTCTGTGTTTCTCGTAGGTGGGTCGTAGATGTTGATGAGCGTGTATGCAGTGTTTGTGCGTGTGAATTTCTGTGATTAATAGGTCTGCCGTTGTGTTGAAGTGTGCCAGATGGTGTGGAGTGACGTTCCTAATGTACGAGCGAGGGGCCAGCGGAAACCGCAGGATCGCATGCAGTGTGGTGGATGGGGCGGATGGGCAAGGCAGGTGTATGTACACGCGGTGGCGACCAGGCGTTATAGACTAAAATTGCGTAAGATAGAACAATTTTACATTTTAAATTCATTTGCACAGGTGTAACTTCAGCAGTGTGAGCTGATTTATCAAGGGATACCAGACAAAAACACATTTGAATCAGGGGAGGGTGTTAAAATCCGGTGACTTAAAAACAATGGTGGTAGGTTGGACCCCCTCCATGGGAAAACTGTCACTATTTTTGCAATGAGTCCCTTTGATAAAATAGTGGTGGAACTTCGGGTACTTTAAAAAATGGGGATAGGTGCGCCCCATCAAAATCCGTTTTCCCTCCCCCCCCTCGCCATCCTTCTCCGACGTAGATCCTAGGTACACTACTGCTCACCATTGATGGTGAGCATGTGCACAAAATCTACGTTCATGATATTTATGTGCAGGAGATCTACAAAACCAGCGGGTGTGCAGGTAATCCACAAAACACTGGGATATGCATAAGATATACGTTCATAAGATCTAAGTGCAGAAGGTCAGCGTTTATAAGAGCTATGTGCATAAAATTTACAACATATAGGTAATGAGCTGAAGATCTATGGAAATACTGGGATGTACATCAGAACAGCGTTCATGAGGTCTACGTGTCGGAGATCAACAAAACAGCGTAGTCTGATCTGCACAGATCTACACAAACGAGGGATTTGCATGAGATCTACAAGAAACTGTATCTGCATAAGATCTAGGTTCGTGAACTCTACGTTCATAAGATCTACGTACATAAGATCTGTGTGCAGATTATCTACACAAATATCGGGGTATGCAGAGGGTCTACAAGAACGAGAAGGTGTGTAGAAAATATACGAAACACTTGGATGCACAAAATATCTACGTGCAGAAGATCGTAGAGCTGAAGATCACCATCGCTCGTACCTTATCCCGAGAGGAGCACATATCCCACGCTGCCACACAGTGAAACTCCATCCTGTTCTGCTTCCACCAAATCCGTTACCATCTCACATCCAAGGCCCCAAACTCCCTCCCGCGTCTTAGCTTCAGTCCCACGTCTTCCCATTCATCCTAGCCTCTCCGTCTGGGGAGGGGCCGTCCCATGCCATCTCGTAGGGGTGCAGAAAGCGATGGACCTCGGGGTTAGGCTCGTCTCTGGGGCTCGCCGTCGCGATCGCGTCTCGCCGACAGCAACGGTGCTGGGCTGGTGTGGTGTGCGTGACCTTACCACTCACCGCGATAACACCACGGTGCCCTCACCAATCCGCCAGCCCCTGTGGCGATCTGGTCTCTGTTCAGGCGCTCCGCCCGTGCTACGCTGGCCGCGGAGCTGGTGCCATCTACCTTCCGACTCAGCACGTAACGCATAGCTGCCTCCCTCCGGGCGCTGCCCAGACCTGCCGGGACAGAGCCGCCTCCCTCCGGGCGGCCTCGTCCTGACGCCCACCGCCCGCCGGCCACCACCGCTTCTCGGACGCGACGCGAGTGTGTTGCAAAGCTCGACCGTAACGTCCCTTAGACTGATGGCACTCGTCGGGTATACATATTTATGTTGCTCTTTTACTGCATTCATTTACGCCCATTATTGGTCTTGTCTAGTGTCATTCTTTCGATCGCAATCTGATTCACACAATATATCAATTCATATTATGAAATTGGTCTGCACCAATTGCAAATACAACTACAGTTTGAAGAGGTTTCACATTGCACCCGGTTCAGTGACACCTTGGTCCTCATATTGGACTCTATCTGCGCATGGTGTCCCTGCACACGACAGAAATAAGGAGCTGAGCGATGCATATTAGCCGTAATGTACGTGGGTGTATCCACACAGAGCTGGCGAGGTCAGGATCACTTCCATACGAATAAAAAAAAAGCTAATGGACGGAAGTGTAAAACTTGGGTCACCTGTTCCAACAAGTTTGCTGAGTCCATTGCGAAGACTTCGATTCGGGACAATCGCGAGAGTCGAAATTGAAATCGCAAAAAGTTTGAATGAGCCACAGAGAACCTGTTACGAAACTGATGTCCCACTGTCACAAATTATAACTTTTCTGTCAAAGTGGTGTCAATCGCCAGCAAATGCTCAACAGCTTTTATATGCCGGAAGTATTTCTGCTCGCGCGAAGTAACTAACAAAATCAAGGCAATTAAACTCAACTCTCATAAGTTCAGATCATGTTTTACGTATTGGCTTTAGTTTTTAGCAAGTCGTCAAGTGGCCTAGTACTAAGACAGACATAGTTTGAATACATTTCAGCATTGCATTGAGTTATGCTATGCATGGAAGTATCACCCTATCACGAAAATACATCTTCGTTATCCGACCTCATTTTTGTCCGAGCCCTAAGTAGTGCCACATTCGCAGTATCGGCAGCCATCTAGCCCATTGACCTGCACGCTCCAACCACTGACGCACTGACCTGCAACATTGCTTTCGGTTAGCTCTGTTGACTTCATTGCCCGCCTGAAGTCAGAAGAGTGAACGTTTCCTGGTAGCCTCGCCAGAGCTCAAACAGCGAACCTTGGTTGTTCTGAGGAAAAGATGAACGGACACCGTCGAGGTGAAGTCGGAATCAATCAGAGCCAGTTCTGAGATCGGAGGAGGAACGGGTGGTGAATGGGGTATAACAGAGCTGGAAAATCCGGCCCACACGGGCAGATTGGAAGTCAGACCGTGCAATAGTTAGCAAACCTGTTGACGAACATTTGCGCGTTAACAGATATTCTGTAATCGGAATATTCTCTTTACCCTTGCATTGCATTGTTAATATCCTTCGCTTCACACGGTTTTAGAGTGCACAATGATAATCTTCTTTTCCAGAAAGAAAGAAGGCGCTATGATTGCGCGAAATTTAAAAGGCGTACTGCACACAATCCAAAGCTCGACAAACAGTAACTACAACTCATGTTCAATTCGATATATCATGAATGCTGAATCCATTTGTATGCAACTATTGCCAAACAACTCAAGAAATGCGTAAGAAAGCACCACAAATGTATACCGTGGGAGGTAGCTCGAGTGAGTTTACAAGTGATCCAGACCGGTGCATCAGCGGCACCTCACTGGCACATCAGCGGCACATCACTGGCACATCAGCGGCACATCACTGGCACATCAGCGGCACATCAGCGGCACATCACCGGCACGTCAGCGGCACATCACTGGCACATCAGCGGCACATCACTGGCACATCAGCGGCACATCACTGGCACATCAGCGGCACATCACTGGCACATCAGCGGCACATCACCGGCACGTCAGCGGCACATCGCTGGCACATCAGCGGCACATCACTGGCACATCAGCGGCACTTCACTGGCACATCAGCGGCACATCACTGGCACATCAGCGGCACATCAGCGGCACGTCAGCGGTACATCGCTGGCACATCACTGACACATCAGCGGCACATCAGCGGCACATCACCGGTACGTCAGCGGCACATCACCGGCACATTAGCGGCACATCACTACCACATCACTGGCACATCACTGGCACATCACTGGCACATCACTGGCACATCACTGGCACATCACTGGCACATCACTGGCACATCACTGGCACATCAGCGGCACATCAGCGGCACATGTGTGATCTTCGCGGTTAGTGCATATGATAATTGAGGAGGTGGCTTCGGCTACCTGAAATCAGACCACAGACAGATTTAAAGCTGATGTGCTCGCACTACTGCCCTGCTGAGGAATTTTGGCTGGGGCCGCGAACATTGGTGGTTGCGAGATCACCATCCGAGTCAACCAGCTCCACCCCTTCCCCTCCGCCAGTAATGATAAACCAAGTGAAAATGTCACTGACTGAGGGGCACGGCCATGACTGGTGGGGGATGCCCCTCAGCTAGTATGTTGGAGGACGCCTTGCCCCGCACAATTGTCTTACGGAATTGCTACTGGATCCAGGCATAATATTTCGACAGCATATTTGTTCACCTTTCCCGCTCGTGTCACCCTTCCTCCCCGAGGGCACAGCGCAGGTCAGGGATGAACGATTGGCCTCATACTATCCCGCAGTTTGCTGAAGCCGTATTGCACCAGTAAGGTACCAACGCAAATTGGCCGGTGATGCAATTTTACGTGCTGCATCGCATGGTGCGGCCCTGTGCATGCTGCAGATATTTCGGCGTATACCGCAAGCCATGCCCCGAGGAGCGTTGCGAGAAAAGCACGTGAATTTGCATCGCTGCGGCTTGCCACCTCACTGACCCAGGACATTCCTGAGATTTCCACTGCAGTGGCCAGCGACGCGATGCTGCGGCTCTCGCTGGCTGATGCTGACGAGGTACATTGCCTGAAGGGATGCTGAATCGGTAGCTAGGTCCAGCGCCATCGTTGTAGCTGTAGCCAAGCTATATGGCCGCACGGAAAATATCAATTGCCGATCGATTTAGGGCTTACCGAGCTCGGCATATGTACAACTAAATATCCTGAAACTGTGGAAGGGGCACGCGAATCATCCAATTCCGCTATGCCCGTGCACACGTAATACACACGACGCATACATTTGGTTGACAGCGCATGGTGAGGACGGGGCAGGGGGTCGGAATTGCGTCCTGGGCCTTGCTATCGTGGATGGACTATTATACCACAAATCGGGCGATTATTTTGCGGGCAACAGTGCAGGTGATGTTCATCATCATTATGTATTTCGAAGCGACCCATCACATGGGTTTTCGGTTCTTCGCGTCAATGACATGGGTAGAAACAAGACACAGGTATGCAATACATTGCACATATTACAACACACATGCACACACATCTACAAGGCTCATGCAACAAGTTGCAGCTTAGGGTGCACCGGGCATGCGAATATTGGCAAAGCATTGTCTTTGTTTTAAAGAATAAGCACTAAGCGCGTCTTTCACATCAGGTGGCGGACAAGTTGCACGCTCTTACCGCTAGGCACACGTAAGACAGTCTCGCGA
Source organism: Ashinkailepas kermadecensis (assembly GCA_034440615.1). NCBI lineage: Eukaryota > Metazoa > Arthropoda > Thecostraca > Neolepadidae > Ashinkailepas > Ashinkailepas kermadecensis. The sequence continues at coordinate 32,268 of JAOTOM010000756.1, forward strand.
ATTCAGTTCGCATGCTTGGAGTGTGAAGCTATCCATTAGCAGTGGCCTGTGTGCTGGGGGACAGCGAGACGAGCGATAAAATAATGTGGAATGAGCTCGTGTGCGTTTGTGTCATTAAAAATGTGGTAAATGAATTGTACGCTTTCTTCGGTTATCCCACCGACCACACTCGGCCATCGTGGATCAGAGAGGGTTTCAGTCACTCAGACACGATGCCTCAGCGCAGCGACGGTGCAAGCACCAAAGTTGGTACACTTTTGCACCCTTATCTGTTGAGTGGCATTGCATCCATTTCAAACGGCCATGCAATATCGTACGTGGGAGAGCATGTGAATTTCAGCCAAGAGCTGCATAGTCTCGCGTGGCACGTGGTGCCTCATCCTGCCAGTCAGATGAGAATCAATAGCAGCGGCGCATGATGGTCGCAATGTGTTGCTATCAGGAGAGGGAATTCACAGTGATACCCAGTATTTTAACGCAATATATCAGCTTAAATTCTGAGTTTCAAAAGTATACTGAATAATGTTCATCTATCCTTTGACGCCGTGATTTCTGAGTAATCCTTTCTGTCTTCGAGGGGTTTAGTTTTCGCAAATTTTGTCCATACCAATTTATTGCAGAAATCAGAATGGTTTCGACCCGTCGTTTCAGTACAGAGAGACTTGACATCACATCTGCGTCCAAAAACTGAGAGTCATCGGCGTACATGACCATCTTGCCGTATGTCATGTGTTGTGGCATGTCGTTGGTGAATACAAGGAGGGTTACAGGGCCAAATATACAGCCCTGTACCACCCCATGTGTCACTGACAGGGCCTTAGAATGGTCGACATTCTGCATGCGATTGCTAAGCCACGCGGAGAACCACTGGCTATCGATGCCGTGCCACTCGAGCTTCTCCAGGGGAAGGCCGTGCTCGACGCTGTCAAATATTTGTGAGATGTCTGCCGTAACTTGTGGCGCCAACATTCTTTTGTCAATATTGCTAGTCGCATATGTTACACCATCGGGTACTGCCGCCTCCGCAGATAGGGCATGGCGAAAACAATACTGCTGTGGACATAGAAAATGCTGACTAGATAAACAATGCACCAGTTGTATACATACTCACAAAGCTTAGCCACGACCGGCAATATCGATATTGGCCGGCAGTTGCACGGTTCAACATCGTCGCCACCCTTATGTACATATTAGCACTACAGTGGCGGTTTTCCATGCTGGCAGAAGATCACAGTTTACAATGTTTATATCAATGCTTCTATCAATCAATGACATAAAGCAAGTCCAATAACAGCAAAAGTCATCTGAAGCATGGCGATTGTAATGCTGTCGGCGCCACACGCGCGTGACGATCCCTTCCACCGCAGCGCGGCCGGGCGCCGGGCAAACGCGCCTCTGCAGACTCGCGGCAGGTGCGGCGGCGGCGGCGGCGTCTCCACGGTGTGCGCCGCCGTCAGACTGTCCGCCACCGTGGAGACGACGCTGGCGAAGTAGGCGTTCAGTCGTGCGGGCGGGCCGGGCTGCTGATTTTCCGGGAGGTCAGGCTTAGGCTTGTGCTTCTTTGAAGCGACCAGGAATCGTTGAATGTCTTTCGATGCGGTGAATTCTGAGTTTCTGTATGACGTCTTGAAAAATCACAGCACACCCGTCGCTGAGCCGTTTTAACGTGCTACGACATGAGCGGTACTCGTCCTCCGTCTCCGCACATGTGGTTAGGTCTGTATTAGTTCGGGTCTCATCTCAGGATGCGATGGCTTCTTCGACTGAAGCCCAGTCCCAGCCCCAGCCCAGATAAAGCCCAGACCCGATATTGAACGAAACACCACATGTGTAGTCGATGCTGTTTCGAGATGTTACACAAGAGCATTAGATGTGGCAAGGTCTACCACTTTTTTATGTGTCATGTTCTTGGTGAGTGGACTTCTTGTTAGTGATGCCATTTTTAGCTCTTTATACCTAATTATGCTAAACGTCTAGTGATGCGCTTTATACAGAATATCCAGTAAATTATCAATATCTTACAATTCAAATTGCGGGCTACCCATTCATATGTTATAAGAACGACACCTAGGTTGTGTCTTGTAGTGTCTTCGGTGAAGTCGAGCCATAACATGTCGAACAGTCACATGTCGAGCCTCACTGCCATCACACGTCGATCCTCAATGCCATCACATGTCGATCATCTATGCCATCACTTCTGTAGGCCTCACGGCACACGGTCCTTGCTATGCCCAAAGCCCAAGACGACGGCTAGCGTCATTCCAGGAGAAGCCAGATGAGACCAAAAAAAACGTCCGCAAAACATCGCTGATTCTGCTCGGGGTATCTTGATTAACCTGAACTGATCATAACCCTTAACATTCTCCACATCCTGCGATAACGTTGTTCTATCTCCATCACCCATCGAACGACCAAAACTCCGAAAAATATAATACAACTGTTTGTGACGATGGTATATAGAATTACGATCACCGCTATTTGAAGCGCGTAGTCAAAGATGGTTTTGATGAAAACCGGTTTCTGGTGGGTTGGTCACGCTATGTGCAAATCATCCAAATGTGAACGTGATGCCATTTTTAATTTTACCAAAATACAGTGAACTGATGATCCCGAGATGGGATTGAAATCGGTTTTCCTCAGAACCATCCTTGACTATGCGTTCAACTAGCTGTGACCGTAATTCCGAAAATTTCACATGGCTACCATCTTGGTTCCGAGATACAGTAGCACAAAATTAATTCACTACATGGTAGTAAACGTATGATCGGATATCAGTCGCATTGCACATGATCAGAGATCGTCCAATGCTCACGCAAGAGGAGCTGGTTAAAATTCAAACACCACGGTCACCTGGACCAGCCCATCAACCACAGGACTACTACATGTGGAAATGGATTTCACATGGCAGGACGGCAAGGAGAAAAAAAGGAAGATCGGACAGAAGAACAGCAATAGAATCAGACATAAGAGAACCACTGAGGGCCATCAGCATGCTGGATGGATTAACTGCATCAGACATCAGATGTGAGGGAGCAAAACTGTGGAACAACAAGCCTAGACTCTCGCGAGGCATGCGTAGCCATGCTTGGTAATGAGAGGGTTGGCCCTGTGCCAAGCCATTCCTCAAGAGAAACGGTCGGTTCCGGTAGGCAGAAAGGCAACTGCAATGGTTTGGATAATTTGGCTAGCTTCGCGATTGCTTCACCTCGAAAACGGAACAAAAACTTCTGCCTTGGTCCCATGTTAAGCTTTCGCGCGCGAGACAGATAATGTGCTTCGAGGCCTGCCGGAACATAAGGGTTATTTGCGTCGCCTGTAAAGCGAGTGTGTTTTTGTCAACAAATTTAGAGCAAATATACGTTAAGTGGAGCTTTACGCAATAGTGCGTGTGCTCGTTAGGGCGTTGAAGGCAGAGGGGTGGGAGACCGCATCCGAGCTTGTCAGACTGTTTTAATAGAAATTAGTATACTTTACTGCTCCGCAAGATAATTTGCACATGGGGAGGGCGGGTGGGAAAATTAGGTTGACTTAGCCATGGTGCTGGCACTTGACCTACTCAACTTGACCTACTCAACTTGACCTACTCAACTCGAAAACACTTGCGGATCTTTAGCGTGCGAGCAAGGAGGTAATTGCCCACACCGCCTCCTACGCCGGATGCCACATGTTAGAAGCGTATATTCTACGTGGGAGGAGGGGTGGAGTCATGCTGAACAGTGTGTAGGGTAGCAATACCGTGTTTTGCAAGTCCGCTCATCTACGTCAGATGGTATCACTAGGTAACCGTTTATGCCATATGGTTTATTGCAAATCCGCTCATCTACATCCGATGGTATCACGAGGCAACCACTTACGTGATGTGATAATTTACTACAAGTTGGTCCACAAATGTCCGGCCACATGGTGAGATAATCACTCATTTCAAACGGCAGGACAAATCGGCTCGTCTCGGTCCGATGACATCCGTGGACGGCTGCTTACGTTATTGCTGTGAGTGATTGTCCGGATATGCAGTGCGTGCCGGTTACGTCAGCTCAGTGATGTCTACAATGTTCCTGCTAGTTCAGCGATGTCTACAATGCCCCTGCTAGTCCAGTGATGTCTACAATGCTCCTGCTAGTTCAGCGATGTCTACAATGCCCCTGCTAGTTCAGTGATGTTTTCAATGCTCCTGTCTAGTACATTGGTGTCTACAATGCCCTGCTAGTTGCTAGTTCAGTGATGTCTACAGTGCCCCTGCTAGTTTAGTCATGTCTACAATGCCCCTGCTAGTTCAGTGATGTCTACAATGCTCCTGCTAATTTCATGGCGTTATATGGGCAAGCAATAAGTGGAGGAGATCTGAGTGCTTGTCACCGAGCACCGGGGCAAGGGAGACGGTGATGCTCTTTTTGCGGAAGGCCTTAGTTGGTCGTCTTTGACTATCAAAGGTACTGCAGTCTAGCAGGATGTGACCTATGTTTAATGTGATGTTGCTGGTCTCACAGTGAAGTGCTGTAAACTGATCATCGTCTAGTCCCGGCTGTGCTAGTTTTGTGCAACCAGTTCTAAGTCCAGTGGAGATGACTTCCTTTTGGTGGTGCGATTAGCTTGACGTGCGCCAGGTACCTAACGACCGTTTGGTCCTGTAGGCGTGGTTCGGGTGGTGTGTGGAGTTTTGCTGTGTCCATGCGCTCTGGTAATGCTTGCCCATGTGACGGCCATGTGACGCCCATGTAGGTAGCTGTAGCTGTGGCTGTAGCTATAGGTAGCTGTAGCTTTGCAGTCGTCTATCGAGTATTCAATGCTCGAGTAAGTGGTCAATGCTAAGGCTTGCTTTGCAATCCCGTCTGCTTTCTCATTTCCTGGAGTATATACGTGGCCCGGATCCAGGGGAAGGGAATGTTGTTTACGTTGCAGGCCACGGCTTATTTGACTCGATCAATGACTGCGTGGGGGCAGTCGTCAGTGCTGCCAATTGACTGGAGGGCAGAGCTGGAGTGCTGCCAATTGACTGGAGGGCAGAGCTGCAGTGCTGCCAATTGACTGGAGGGCAGAGCTGCAGTGCTGCCAATTGACTGGAGGGCAGAGCTGCAGTGCTGCCAATTGACTGGAGGGCAGAGCTGCAGTGTTGCCAATTGACTGGAGGGCAGAGCTGGATCCCAAACAAATAAATAACTACGCTAATCGTTTTGCACCTGTTTATAAGCGTGATACAGCTCAGAATGACCACTATTTCAGTGGTGAAGATAGAAGCCTGGCAGACGCTTGGAAAGCCTAAGGCCTGGCCCAGTGATGCCGATCTCTACTTTGTCATCGTGCTTTGGTCCATTCGTGAACGTAGGTGCTTTGTGGTTGACGGGGGCGGCGTATTCGTTTGAAGTGTAAATCATTTCAGCCGGCGTAATGTCTGCCCCCCTATCCGAGACCAAGTACTCGACCGTTGGTTGACTGTGGGTCCAGATGGAACCAGCTGACGGTCTTGCTGCAGTGGTTGGCATGGTGAGGTTGAGATCTGACTGTGGGTCCGGACGTGCCCAGCTGACGGTCTTGCTGCAGTGGTTGGCATGGTGAGGTTGAGGTCTGAAAGAGCCGTGGCAAGTTGGATGCTAAATGGGATGAGCTTGCGCCCAACTCAGCTCTTGTCGTATCTGTCAGGCCTAAAGCGACGCTGTGCCGGGTGGTTTTATATATATATATATATATATATATATATATATGATTTTGGTGTGGTAGTGGTTCTGGTGGTGTGTTCTCCTGAAGCGGAGGAAGGATATGTATGCGTCTGCTAGTAGGCTAGTTATAGGTGTGAAGCTGAAGACTCCTGTAGCTGCTTGGATGCAGCTGCTTTGAAGAAAAAGCTTCTGCCTTTTTGCTCATTGCCTGCGAAATGGTATTAAGATGATGCTTTTGTGTTCAATCGTGAGTCGAACGTTCAAGCATGAGTTTTGTTAGGTTGCAATAGTGTCTTCCTGTCTCAGTCCGAGCTTGTGCCTGCTAGTGCACGGAGGAGATTGATGCGCTTCGCGCATCTCTTTGTGATGCCAGTGATTGTGTGTTGAAGCTAAGTTTCTGATCCAAACGCTCTCCTAAGAACTTGAAGCCTTTCACTTTTTCGATGACTGCCGTCGATGCCAAGTGACGCTGTGTGTATGGGGCGGAAACGAATATGAGCGACTGTGGCAGATTCTTGTGCGGATGTGATGAAATCAAATGTTTTGCAGCACACTGAAATGGCTTAGCGCATTTTTAATCATCTTCGCGCCTTTTAGGAAGCAACGTGTTGTCCAAATGGCTATATTGTGGACGAAACATGAATACAACACATATAAAGTGATTTATATGTGTGGTTGGCAAACATGTCGTTAATCATGATGAGAAAGAGGCTCGGCGAGAACACGCCCCTGCACCAGGCCCTGATTCTGTGATGTGGTGCTTGATGTGACGCTGCTGCAACTGGCGTTCAGGGTCATGTCCCTGAGGAAGTTAAGAATGAAGTTTGCTATGTGCCCATCGCACTATTGTAGCGCTTTGTTTTAATTGGTGGCTTCGATTACCTGACTACTTGTTTCGCTACCGGGATGGGCCAGGGTTCTATGCTAAGCAGAGCTTGTATGAAAACTGACACCATCACTTAATCCGTGAATTCCAGTAAAATGACAGAATTTGGACTGAGAGTTTAACCCTCTCAGACACGACCTCCCCTGTGCCGCGTCCGTGACCTTGCAGGATCAGCAGCCAACTGAGCCTCCTAGCCGGGGGGCTAAATGCGAGCGCATGAAGCGAATGGGACCCTGTCTTGCCGAGACACGGCAGGCCAATGCAGGACGGAGCTCTAACCAACTGAGCTATCGGGTGGCAATATTGTTATTGATGTCCATGACTTTGATCATGTGCAAACATTGAGAAATATCCTTGAAGCTAACTGGGTATTAAAAACAATTCGCATTGACCTCAGCACAGAGAACACAAATTCCCTTGGTAGAATGAGGTACTCGAAGCAGTACACCGGTGCCATACGTACGCCACGAAAAGATAATCAATGGTCACTGTTTGAATGAGGACAGTGAGTGGCCGGAACTTCACGAGATAAAAAATTGCAACGGGAGCCTTCACGCGCACAGCTCTCAGGAGTTGCTCCTCGTGGGCGGTGACGTATGCTGAATTTTCCACAATGAAGCAAATATGGAGGCACAATGATATTCAAACACACAAGTAGATGCTGCAATTAGTCAATTTATGGAAGCATAAGTTGCAGGTAAACAAATGGACATCCGTTCCAAGGAAACCATTCACACCTTCTGCAGGCACGAAATGCACACCTCTGCAAGATACACGAAAGTATGATACGCGATATAATTATGGTGCGCTATCAGCCGATGCCAGCAAGCACCTGAAACTCATTATCTACGACGTCACCAAGAAGATACAGAACCTCACCACGAATAACAACGCTGCATTCTGTTGCAGCATGCTCGAAGGAATCCATATATTCTGCCAGTTTAAATGTACACTAGAAGATTGCACACTTCCACACAATGGTAGCAGCTGCGTTGGGCGCACGACAAGCGCAACATTCCGGCGCTAGGAGATGCACCTCCAAGATGGTGCACTGGAACAGCATGCGCGCCTTCACCACGATAGGAAATTGGCACGCAATCATTTGACTACTCAAACTGAAATTCATAAAATGTGTGGCGATTCATTTCGACTACCTTGTGACTAGCTAGCTTCTGATATTTCCAATTGCTCGAAGCTTTGTGCACACGCGAGGATACGCCAAGGATACTCCAAGGATACGCCAAGGATACGCCAAGGATACGCCAAGGACACGCCAAGGATACGCCAAGGACACGCCAAGGATACGCCAAGGATACGCCAAGGATACGCCAAGCATGAACCGTGAACTAAGATACCGCGTGACCCTGACTCTTTGGTGATGAGTGTTGCGCATACCTTTGGGTACATGAGCTAGACAGCATGATGACGATAAGTGAAAATGTGACACTGTGTTGATGTTACCTTACTTATTAAGTATGCGTGGTTTGAACATTTGCATACCTCCAAAGCATTAAGCACGAGCGGTAGGAATAATTTGAATTTCATTTCATCCATAACTTCCATTGCAATCGCAAGGACAATCATGTTCTGACGATGGTGATATGCGGCTTCCTGACAACTTAAAGTAATGCATGTCATTACATGGCTTATGAAATTTGTCCATGTAATGAGCAGATCAATAGTCCGCCCTTTTGTCTCGGCGTGACGAAGTGGTGTGGCTTCTTAAAAATACTTATCAGTGTCATGGAATCGAAGTATGTGATTTCCATAGCAATAAAAGCTCGCTGAATCCAGTTTTACGTCATTTATAAACATATTTTGTACTTGCAGGTGTGGATGGTCCTAGTAGATTTCCGCCACGATTTGATTTGTTGTCGGTAGCTAATATTGCAGATTTATGAAATGAAACAAAATCGACCAACACCAAATACGTATTGAAATCTGAATATGATTATCGAGAGAGGCTGAACGTTAGCGTTATATGCTGATGTGTCGTTTAGCTGCATATGTGACTCGTTTGGCGATTGTGAACTCGTTTTTGATATGTGTGCGCACAATTTAGCCAATTAAAGTGCAGCGTTTTCCTGACAATAGCTAGAATAGCTTTCGCCCAGGCGACTTTGGAATGCATCGATCGATCGCCGGGTTTGCTTCAGCCAGCTTCACCGGTTGAAAATTATATAGGAGCACGTACTGCCCCACGAACCAATCTATCGTGGGAGCGATTTGGTTTGTCAATATAACTAGAGCTGGGTTCAACGAAGGCCATTATTGCTAGTGTCACAAAAATGCTGCACTGTAATCGGTTAATTTGACGCGCGCATGAATAGAGACTGGTATCGATCACAATCGCCTCGCGCGTCATATTTGTAGCTAAACGACACTCCAGCAGGTGATTGCTGTTGTTGAGACCTGGGTATGACCTATTCCGCTAGCTTTTAAGCGAAAACCACCTGAGTATGTTCAGGCGTAAGACGTCAGGCGTCAGGCGTCAGGCGTCAGGCGTCAGGCGTCAGGCGTCAGGCGTCAGGCGTCAGGCGTCAGGCGTCAGGCGTCAGGCGTCAGGCGTCAGGCGTCAGGCGTCAGGCGTCAGGCGTCAGGCGTCAGGCGTCAGGCGTCAGGCGTCAGGCGTCAGGCGTCAGGCGTCAGGCGTCAGGCGTCAGGCGTCAGGCGTCAGGCGTCAGGCGTCAGGCGTCAGGCGTCAGGTGTCAGGCGTCAGGCGTCAGGCGTCAGGCGTCAGGCGTCAGGCGTCAGGTGTCAGGCGTCAGGCGTCAGGCGTCAGGCGTCAGGCGCAAAGCGTTAGATGTCAGGCGTCAGGCGCAGGCATCAGGCGTAAGGCGTTCAGCGAGGTCAATGGGAAAGAACACACTCGGCGATATGGTGTAGACTGTCAGTGTGGCAGCTGGACTATCACATGCATACTCCAACCACTGCTTGCGTGTCACACCAGTCACTCTTTTCGACCGGAGCTGGAGTGGCAGGTCGTCATGTCCAGGAAGTTAGCGGCCTCAAGCCTCTCAGCTCGAGAAAGTTTACACAAGAAGTGCATCGGATAACCAACTGCAGAACATTAGCAACATGCTGAGCTTGGCTTCGGGCGCTGGTTGCCATGTCCAGAACACAGACGTCATTGGTGTGCCTGACCACGTGCTCAACCGCTGTTATGTCCAATTCACATCGATCATGCCGCTTAATATATATATATATATATATATATATATATATATATATATATATATATATATATATATATATATATATATATATATATATATATATTTATATATATATATATACATCCGACATTTTGTTAGATCTACTAATGCAACGATATAACTATTGTATTTCCCATTTCATGCATTTTTTTGCTTAGTAGCTTTGCATTTCGTGACAAGCTAGTTACCTACATACACTACATATCATCACGTTATGTGACAGACACTATGTTAATGCGGACATTGGAAATCAACTCAGCCGGACATAACCCAGTGTCGCACTAAAATGTTTTGAATGGCAATGCAATGTATATCAGCAGGCAGGAAATATACCTGTCATATCTGCCTGAAGTATGGGTTTTCTGGTCAAGCTTGTTAATCGTGATTAATGTGGCAAAACTCACCAGTTTGAGAGCAAAATGTCGCAGAGTATCACAAACAAACCAAAATTGCCGCGCAAAATTTTTGTGAGGATGCTAAGATGCACATTGGCAGACAGGATCAAACACTAATCTCCCCTGCAGGACGTGTTTTAAACAAACATGTCAACGTGTAGCCGTGTAGGCAGTAAGCCGGCCAGATGTCTTCAATGTTGGTC
>JAOTOM010000757.1:0-42667 GCA_034440615.1 Ashinkailepas kermadecensis
TACGTATTTCAAGTACGAATGTATCGCGAACTTATAACATAACCAAGTAACAACGGCAGCAGCACGATCACCTGCGTGGATCGCCAACTGTGGTCGGCGAGAAAAAAAACAAACATGAACTCACAATATAAGAATATTTCACCTGTAGTTTTTACATTCATCACTCGCATCGCAGCCATAATGCGAGTGGTCGGCGTACTGACGGCTGCGATGCGAGTGAGATGAAAGCAGGCGAAGCTACAGGTGAAAGATTCTTATATTGTAAGTTTATGTTTGTTTTTTTGTCTCGCCAACCACAGTCGGCGATCCACGCCGGTAATCGTGCTGCTGCCTGTTACTTGGTTATGTTATAGTTCGCGATACATTCGTACTTTAAATACGTATGCGCAAATATATATACATATATATATATATATATATATATATATATATATATATTATATACATGTATATAGATGTATATATATATATATATATATATATATATATATATATATATATATATATATATATATATATATATATATATATATATATATATATATATATATATACAAATATATATATTTATATAACTATAGATATTTCTGTAAATATGTATTTGGGGAAGAAAATTGGAATATATGGCCAATGACTCACATTCTTAGTTAAGTAAAACGACTCCCAAAAAAAAGGCCCCTGTGAACCCCCAAACCAACACAAAATTAACCAACAACCCAACTAAAATGGGCTATTTTCCGAAGAAAATCGTCAGTTATATCGAAACTACTGTCTAAATATGCACGACATGGCCGGAAACATGCTTATTGGGACCTTGCAAACATAACGACATGTGACACGATGTGATCGGACCAATATGTCATGCACCAAATGAGGTCAAAGCCGTGACCCCAAATATCCAACTTTTTAAGAGTGGTTCCAATTTCGAAGTTTAAAGTTCCTCAGGGTAAAAATGGACGCTGAATTCGAATTCAGCACGAAAAAATTACCGTAGGTCAGCTAAAAAAGGTCGAAAGGTCAAACGAGGTCAACCGAGGTCACCGATTTTGGAACATTATTTTTCCAATGGGAACCCATCTGGGCATTGCAAAATTGCATTGCAAAACGCATAATACCAGTCGATGTAGGCAACAATGTCATGTTTAGGTGCGATAATCACGTATTTGTTGAAAACTGCTCGGAGGTGCTCCCTTTTATGACCTCATAACTCTGTGACCTGACATGCCCTCTCAAAAACATTTCACCAAAAGTCGTCAAAAGGTTGCCCCAGAGGGTACTGAAAATCTCAGATCGATCCGTTCATCGGTTTGGAAGGAATACACGAAAACCTTACGGGGGGTGGACACCCCTCCCTATACGGGCGAGGGTTAAGTGTCATAAAATGGGAAGAATAATGTTTTGATTTAAATGCCTGTGAAATGTGGGAAAAGTTCAAATCTTACTTGAGGGAAATTCAGATTAGACATGTCCCCCAAAAGCAAAGGCGCAAAAGAAGGGTAGGAAAGCCAGCATGGCTTACATCAGATTTGAGGAGATCAATTAAGGCTAAGAAAGATACATTTAGAGTATTTAAGGAAGCTTTAAATATCGTACATCTAAGGTCGTATCAAAAAGCTAGAGATGCTGTGAAGCAGAAAACCAGAGCAGCAAGGCGGGCAAAAGAATTGGATTTGGCTGGGAACTGTAATGGGGACAGTAAAAAGTTCTTTAGTTTCTACAAGCTAAGTAAAGTTTCAAGCACAATTGGTCCACTGGAAGTAAATGGGACTATATTGAGTGAGGATGGTGAGATGGTTGAGGAGCTGAGCAAGCAGTTTAAATCAGTGTTTACAGTGGAGGATGTGGCAAATTTGCCAACCGTGAACCACAGTTCAGTGACAGGTGATCAGATGCACAATGTTGATTTCATTGATAGTGCTGTTGTTTTCAATTATATCAGAAAAATAAAGCCAAACAAGGCAGCAGGACCTGATGGAATTTATGCTAGGGTATTGCGGGAAGCTGAAAAGGAACTGGCAATTCCACTTAGTATAATATTTTGTAGATCAGTTTCACAAAATGAAATTCAAACAGATTGGAAAAGGGCAAATGTAGTTCCTATTTTCAAGAAAGGAGAAAGAGAGAAAGTTGAAAATTATAGGCCAGTAAGCCTCACATCCCTAGTCTGCAAGGTACTCGAATCAATTAACAAAGATAGAATAGTTAGTTTTCTGGAAGGAAACAGATTGATTCAAGATACTCAACATGGGTTTAGAAAAGGGCGATCGTGTCTCACAAATCTCTTGCACTTTTTTAATGTTGCTACAGAACAATTTGATCAGGAAAATCAGGTTGATGTAGCATATCTTGACTTTAGTAAGGCCTTTGACAAGGTACCTCATAAACGGTTAATGATGCAGCTTCAGGTCCATGGTATTGCAGGTACCATCCTAAAATGGATAGAGTTGTGGCTTTCAGATAGACAGCAGAGAGTGATGCTAAATGGTACAAAGTCATCATGGCAAAATGTTCTTAGTGGAGTCCCCAGGGGTCGGTACTGGGGCCACTATTGTTCATTATATTTGTGAATGGCATTGAATGTGGCCTAAGCAGTAATGTTTTGAAATTTGCGGATGATTTGAAGATCTTTAGGGCAATAACAGGGCACAATGAGGAAGTTTTGCTGCAGAAAGACTTAGACGAGCTTGTCAAGTGGTCCAAAAAATGGCAAATGAAGTTTAATTTTGATAAGTGCAAAGTCATGCATGTAGGTAGGCAGCATATGAAGGTTCCATACTTGATGGGTGGCCAAGTACTATCTGTGACTCAGCAGGAGAAGGACTTAGGTGTTATTTTGAACACAAAATTGGGGGCATCAGAACAGACCAGAGAAGCCAGGAAGAAAGCACTAAGAATGCTTGGGGCAATACAGAGGAATGTGTCATACAAAAGTGAGGAGGTCATCAGGAAGCTTTACTGTGTATATGTCAGGCCACATTTGGAATACTGTGTCCAAGCTTGGTCCCCTAGTTATGAGAAAGATTGTTGGCTTTTAGAGAGAGTACAAAAGAGGGCAACAAAAATGGTTAATGGTATAGGCAACCTGGCATATGAGGAAGGATTGAAGAAATTGAATATGTTTTCACTTAGATATAGAAGGCTGAGAGCAGATCTCATCGAAGTTTTTAAATTTGTTCATGGTCAGGAACAGGGATATCTCAGGGAAATGTTTGAATTTAACAGAAATGATGCAATTAGAGGTCATCAATTCAAAATTAAAGTTAATCACAGCAGGACAAGGTTAAAGACAGTCTTTATTCACCAACAGGGTAGTAGAACACTGGAACCAGCTGCCAGGAACCATTGTCAGTAGCAACACACTGAACATCTTTAAAAAACGGCATAGACAATCATTATAAGAATAGGGGGCTTGTTTTTCTGTATTCCAGGGAGGGTTGATCGACAGATTTGGTTTGGGTAACTGGTTCAGTGTCCAAAGTGCAACCAAGAAGGGCCCTTGTGGCTCATAGTTGCACTGATCTTTTATGTCTTTATCTCTTTATTATATATATATATATATATATATATATATATATATATATATATATATATATATATATATGTATATATATATATATAAACATAATTGAATACGACGGTGTCCACCGCATTCATCTTCTTCATATTCAAACTTTCTAGTCTTTGAAAGAACGCATGGTCTGTGATGATCAGTAAGATGATATAAAATATCTACAAGCGTTGCAATGATTAATACGGCTGGTATAATGCAAATAGTGTGGGAAGTAAGCATCGATTTGGAGCAAATCATGATTTGACGTTATGTTACTTTGTCGACGTTTCAACGAGCCTAGACTATCTTCAGGGTAACACAGTACGAATCACGTAGATGCAATGCTAGCATAAATATTATGTGATGATATATCCAGTTTGAATTACAGCACTTCCCATTCTTTCTGGAGGCACGCTTCAAATAAAAAAGAAACGTATATGAATATTTCGTGGAATAGGCTCATCAGATATGCAATGGTCAGAATACAAGGTACACAATACACATTGCAATGTAGTCATGTGCAGACCACACAGCAAGCATGAAGAACACTCATACACATATGAGGGCGGTAGGTGTGTAACACTACTGAACACGAATACACATGAAGAAGGGATTACAAGATAAAAAAGGCAATAAAGAAGAATAAAACACGAATAAGGGCCCACCACCTAACGGCCAAGCAAACATAGATATTACGTTCCACTTTACGGCAATGAGCAACAGCACAGCGACAGCAGCTACAGCAAGAAGCGTACCGCGTGCCGGCATTGTTAGCTTTCCAGAGCTCGGCAACCCTGGCCGTCGTCCCGTGGGAAACAGATATGATGCGCAGTGGCGGATGCGGAGCCCGAATATACTGTTCAGACCAATTTGTATTCGATTTAATGGTTAGCTTAAAATGTTCATTGCACTGTGTTACTCACGCAATATTTGCATTTTTCCGCCTGCAATATGCCGCCTAGTCATACGCTGGTGACGCCGTTGATCAGCTGTCTGGAAAAGGAACGGAGAAAGCGCAGGGTCTGTGGCGCGTCTAAGTCGCCGGTTCGCGCCATCAAGCCGTGAGGGTGCCGCGTATGGGAATGTGACAGTGAGTCCAGGAGAAATGTAGATAAGGACAAATGTACGTATGGCTGATATACGTACGCAAATGTACGTACGCGCAAAAGTTCGCATGGCAGATGTACGTAAGTGCAGACGTACGAAAGCGAAAAAGTACATATTGAAAATGTACGTATGGCAGATGTACGTAAGAGCAAATGCGCGTATGGCAAAGGTACAGAAGCAAATGCACCTAAGCGCAAATGTATGTAGGCGCAGATGTACGCATGCGCAAATGTACGTATGCGTAAATGTACGTAAGTGAAAACGTACGCAAGCGCAAATGTATGTAGGCACAAAAGTACGTAAGCGCAAATGTACGTAAGGGCATATGTACGTATGCGCAAATGTACCTAAGGGCAAATGTACGCAAGCGCAAAAGTACATAAGCGCAAAAGTGCGTCAGCGCAAAAGTGCGCAAGCGCAAAGTTACGCAAGCACAAATGTACGTAAGCGCAAATGTACGTACGCGCAAATGTATGTCAGTGAAAATGTACGTATGTATGCGTAAAGGTACGTAAGCGCAAATGTACGTAATGACATATGTACGTATGCGCAAATGTACGTAATGGCATATGTACGTATGCGCAAATGTACGCAAGCACAAATGTACGTAAGCCCAAAAGTACGTAAGTTGAAATGCATGTATGCGCAAACGCACGTAAACTGAAATACGTGCACATAGCAAATGTACATAAGTGTAAATGTACGTAAGCGCAAATGCACTTAAACGGAAAAGTACGTGAGGGCAAATGTGTGTAAATGCAAATTTACGTAACCCAAATGTACGGGTACGTACGACAGATGTATGTGAGCAAATGTACGTAACCAAATGTACGCCTTTCAAATTTACGGGTTTAAAATGTACGTGTTTCAAAAGTACGTGTTTCAAAAAAACGTGCTTCAAATATACGTGTTTCAAATGGGCATCAATGTGTGCATAAACATGTGTATGTGTGCATCAAAGGTGCAAATGCATGTAGGCAAATGTACATGTGCAGAAAAGTAAGTATGGTAAATGTACGTAAGCACAGATATGCCTTAGCACAAAAGTGCATATGACAAATGTACTCATGGTAAATGCACGTAAGAGGAATTGCACATTAGAGAAAATGCACGTATGGCATATGTACCTAACCAAATGCACGTAGACGCAAAGGTAAATATGCGTAAAAGTGCGTACATTGGATCATACGTACATTTACGTTTACATGCATTTTCGTTTACATACTTTTACGTTCACGAACATTTTCGCTTCGTACATTTGTTTACATATATTTGTGTACGTACATCTGCCATACGTACTTTACATTATGTACATTTGTCCGGTTACCGGAAATTACATTTCACCTGCGAGAACTGGTTACCCACAATTAAATTATAACCTGCCTCTAGTGATTGCCTGTGCAGTTCGCGTGCATTACGAGTTGGTTCTGATTTACTCACGCCGTGTCGGAATATCCCTTTATATTTTGGGATAGATAGCTCTTGTTGTGCGAAGTAACTGCTTTTTATGTCTGAGCGACCACCAGGCCAGATAATCTTACCGAACTTTCAAGGGAAGAATTACTCATGTTTGACCGAGTATATGTGCGCACATCTAAAGCACCTCGGTTTAATCAGTTCAGCAGTGGTGAAGTTTCTGCACAATGCAGTCACACGTTAGGTCTTGTTATAAGTCATGCGATAAGGTGAAAAGCTCCGATCTATTTTCGTGTAGTAACATTCTATTTTGTGGTTGGAAATTGATGCTGAAGTTTATGCTTTTCCTCTCTTACTTTTGTCTCGTAGAGTTATAGTGTTGGAGCCTATTTGTATTGTTCGCTAAACATTTGGCGTAATCCAGTAACATGTTGGCACCACACATAGGGCTATGTTCTGACCATAATGTTCGATGTTTCGTCTTTCATGTAGGGAGTAATAACCGTAGACAAGCTAACGCATGTCCGCTGGATCGTTTTAAACATGGTGCCACACGGCTCAGGGTAGGTTTGTTAACACTCGCACGTCCGGCGGTCCGCGCCAACTTCGCATGTCCGGGGGGGGGGTGGCAGATGTCTGCCCCCCCTAAGATCTCGAGAACTATACTAGGTAGCGACAAACGGAAAACGGCTTCGGATACCTGGTGACAAGCTCTATCGACAGTATTTCGGTCATTTTCTCGCTCAGGTCAATATTTAGGTCACTGGGTCATCATATGTCAAATTCGACCAGATCGGGTGGGACCCTCAGATATTGGCACATATCTCAGGACCTGTAACAGATAGAAACAAACTGCAAATGCTATTCGACAGCCCATGAAATGTGCTATCGACATACGCTGTGTAATTTAAGGTCAGGTCAACAAATGGGTCACCGAAACAATGACCTCAGGTCAAGGTCATGGGGTAGAGTAGGGAGGTCATGTAATATATCAATCGACACGTCTTGGCGATACAAGCACAATGACGTTAATTTCAGCCTTCTAGCTCAATGCATTGCGATATAGTGCGCAGAAATGTGCTAGTGATTTCAGGTGACCTCAGCTGACCTTGGTGGGGCCACTGAGCAAAAATGTCAGCGATAGCATTGCGAATAGCTTCCAACTACACGCCATAACGGTTGGAGGTCATTCCGAGAGCAAATATGTAACCAGGAAACATTTGTATATTTTTCCATAGGCCTATAATGGGTAAGCCATTGCCACGACCTGACCTCAGGTCAACGCTACGAAAAAAACCGTGATATACATATTATAGACCCTGATAAGATCATGACGTGATATAAGTTTGAAATAAATCGCTCAATTATTGTGGGAGTGATGCCACCTAGAACTCGGAGGGACGTTAGGTCACTTCGCCTGACCTGGTGACCTGACTTGAGATGACCCAGGGTCAAATATTTCTGAGGATATGCGGAAAAGACCAATGAGCAGCCATGCGAGGTTTGGCCTTGCTAACCCGATTAGTATGGCGGCAAAGTAGGAAAAACCGCAGGGGGGGGCAGATATCTGCCCCCCCCGGACGTGCGCGGGTTAAGGGTGGATTGGGGTAAAATAGTGCATGCACTAACGTATCCTGGTGAATAATGCAGAATTGTTCAATGTGTTCATGGGCGGCTGCAAGGAGCATGGTAAGATAGAGCAAGGACATCTAATGTGCCTCTTTGAGGTTAAAAAAACATTGCCTATATTGTAGTATGTGCCCGTATGTCAGAGCGATTAAGCTGTCATGAACGGCATTTCGTCAGAATCACAAACATGCAAAATTCACCTTCTTATCACATAAACAGCACGTGGTTAATCTTGCCTGGCACCAGGCAACCGACAAACGAAACTAATGAAGTTCTGCGCTGCAATAGACATAGCATGTGGCTTGGATACACGACACTGCCATTTGCAGGTTACATTGCCACACAACCACAACAAAAAGCACGATTCTTTGCTGTTCAGGGCTCGGTTCCTATCCCTAATACCGATCGACTCATATATTGTTCTGTCGGCACGGCCCCTCGTCTTTTGTAAAATTTTCATGCTGAAAGGATTACCATGCATAAAATCTATGTAACCTTATGTGAGAAAATTTCCTATTTCCTATCTACATAACCTTCCTTATATGCGAATATTTCCCTTATATATAACCTTATGTATGACCTTCATCTTTACTTGCTGCCGTCATGCACTTTTTGGCATGCTCATGTGGAAATACCGTCAGAAAATGATCCCTGGATCTATGGGAAGAGGTCCTGATGATCTGCAACCACTGCGATTGTTCATGGAGTTTTCACGCTGTGCTAACGCATACATAATGTGATATAACCGTCTCTTTTACTTTCTGCCGTCATGCACTTTTTGGTATCCCCATGTGGAAATACCGCCAGAATATGATCCCGGGATCTATTGGAAGAGATCCGGATGATCTTGAGCCACTGCGACGGTTTCATGGTGGTTTCTTCCTGCCCTAACATATACATATTGTGGTATAACCTTCTCTTTTATTTTCTGTCGTCATGCATTTTTTTGGCATCCCATGTGGAAATACGGCCAGAATATGATCCCTGGATCTATTGGAAGTGGTTCTGATGATCTGGATTCACCGCAATGGTTTCATGGTGGTTTCTTGCTGTATTGTGCTTCGAAATATTGGAACGAATTTGTGAGCCAAAGGCACTCTTTTCGGAGGAAAAAGCGCCCCTTTGAGACGAAAAGGTGTCCCCTCAGTATTATCGATCGCAGCCCCTGCATCTGCCCAACGAAGTTTTCCACCGAAGGCGACCCTCTAAGGAAATGTGTTCGTCCCCTGGATAACTTGGAGAAAACCTGAAGAAACCACCAGACCACATTTCGCAGCACATTTACCAGGTGCCATACGCCAATAACAGCATACTCCTACCACCTGTTGACAGAAAGCGGAGACACAACCGCAAGATTTCGCCGCCAGGGTTTCGCTGGCTCCTCTAATGGACAACTGACGAACTATTTTTGTACTTTATGATCCATAGACCTAAATAAACTTTGGACGTTATGAACGCTCCTTCTGAAGACACTTTTGTACGTTGTGATCGTTGTACGTTATGAACTTTGTACATTGTGAACGCGCCATATCCATTGCATTTTGGACTTTATTTCGATTTGTGTACGGTATGATCCTTGGACGTTGTGAGCTTTGTACGTTATGAACTTTGGAAGTAAATGAACCTTGTACGTTATGAATGATCCCCGAGCCGACTTGCTTTAGGAAAACATAAACAAAAAATAGAAATAATAATTACCATAACGTAAAACGACTACCCAGAGTAGCCATCGGACGTAGATGGGCCGATTTGCCTTGCAACTCATAACGTAAACGGCTACCCAGAGGTACAGCGGCCGTAGAAGAGCCGAATTGCAAAACACCGTACTAACCCAACTGACAACCCTGCATGGCATGCTTAGACTAACCCGCTACTAACAACTAACACGCGGCGGGCGGCGTGATAGGCGGTGTGGATAATTACCTCCTTGTTCGCACGGTAAAGATCCCTCGGTGCTCTTCGATAAGAGTAGGCTAAATCCGGCACCCTGGCAAAATCAACTTCTCGCCACTCTCAAAACACTCCCACACCCACCCAAACTACGAATTATTTTGTGGAGGAGTAAAGTAAAACTAAACCAATTAGACATCAGGGAGATGTCCCCATCGCAGACCCTCACCTTCAGCACGTAAAATATCACGCAAACTATAACGTAAAATTCCTTAACGTAAATGTCCACTTGCCTGCACCTTGATCGTAAACGCTCGCTTTATAGATATACATGCAACGTACTCGCTTTAAAGGCGGCGCAAATGACCTTTATGGTCCGGCACGCCCAAAATATCACTCTTCCCCCCCCACCCGCGGCTGTCATTCCTCGTGACGCGATTGACCAGCACTCCGGAGAAGGACTGAGAAGCACGGGTCTGTGGCGCGCCAAATTTTGCCGCCACACCGGCCTTGTTCTGCAGCGGAGACTTTCATCCCCTGCACGCTGCCGTAGCTGTCGCCACGCTGGTGGATGGGATCGTCACCTGCGATGCCAACAGCATTATAATCACCATGCTTAAGGTGACTTGCTGTTGTTGGACCTACTGCGTGTTATTAATAGTAGCATTGTAAACTGAAAAACCACTACAATAGTGCCGATAGATAAAGGCGGCGACGATGCTAAGCAGTGCAACTATCGACCAATATCGATATTGCTGGCCGTGGGTACGCTTTATGCGCTTATAGTATGCACACAACTGATGCAATATGTATCTAGTCTGCATATTCTATGCCCGCAGCAGTATGGCTTCCGCCCTGACCTATCGACGAAGGCGGCAGTGCTTGAGCTGTAATGTATGCGACTAGCAATGTTGACAAATGCATGACAATGTCACTAGTTACTGCAGACACCTCAAAAGCATTTCACAGCGTCGAGCACAGCCTCGTGGAGAAGCTAGGGTGGTCCGGCTTGGACAACCGGTGGTTCGCCGCATGGTTTAGCAATGGTATGCAGTATGTCAAGTATTCTAAGGCCCTATCGGTGACGCATGTGGTGGTACAGGGCTCTATACTTGGCCCTGTGCTCATCCTTCTATTCATCAACAACATGCCACAACTATGGCACATGACAAAATTGTCATATACGCCGATAACACTTAGTTTTTTTGGACGCAGACATGATGCCAAATCGCTCTGTACTGAAACAACGGGTCGAAACCTGACCTTTGCAATATATTGGTATGGACAAAATATGCTAACAATAAACCCCTCAAAGACAGAAATGTTTGTTCTGAAATTACGGCATTGAAAGAAAGATGACCATCAAGTACTTCGCATACTTTGGAAGCTCCGAAATGATACCCTCACATTGCGCTTTGGAAGCTCCGAAATGATACCCTCACATTGCGCTTTGGAAGCTCCGAAATGATACCCTCACATTGCGCTTTGGAAGCTCCGAAATGATACCCTCACATTGCGCTTTGGAAGCTCCGAAATGATACCCTCACATTGCGCTTTGGAAGCTCCGAAATGATACCCTCACATTGCGCTTTGGAAGCTCCGAAATGATACCCTCACATTGCGCTTTGGAAGCTCCGAAATGATACCCTCACATTGCGCTTTGGAAGCTCCGAAATGATACCCTCACATTGCGCTTTGGAAGCTCCGAAATGATACCCTCACATTGCGCTTTGGAAGCTCCGAAATGATACCCTCACATTGCGCTTTGGAAGCTCCGAAATGATACCCTCACATTGCGCTTTGGAAGCTCCGAAATGATACCCTCACATTGCGCTTTGGAAGCTCCGAAATGATACCCTCACATTGCGCTTTGGAAGCTCCGAAATGATACCCTCACATTGCGCTTTGGAAGCTCCGAAATGATACCCTCACATTGCGCTTTGGAAGCTCCGAAATGATACCCTCACATTGCGCTTTGGAAGCTCCGAAATGATACCCTCACATTGCGCTTTGGAAGCTCCGAAATGATACCCTCACATTGCGCTTTGGAAGCTCCGAAATGATACCCTCACATTGCGCTTTGGAAGCTCCGAAATGATACCCTCACATTGCGCTTTGGAAGCTCCGAAATGATACCCTCACATTGCGCTTTGGAAGCTCCGAAATGATACCCTCACATTGCGCTTTGGAAGCTCCGAAATGATACCCTCACATTGCGCTTTGGAAGCTCCGAAATGATACCCTCACATTGCGCTTTGGAAGCTCCGAAATGATACCCTCACATTGCGCTTTGGAAGCTCCGAAATGATACCCTCACATTGCGCTTTGGAAGCTCCGAAATGATACCCTCACATTGCGCTTTGGAAGCTCCGAAATGATACCCTCACATTGCGCTTTGGAAGCTCCGAAATGATACCCTCACATTGCGCTTTGGAAGCTCCGAAATGATACCCTCACATTGCGCTTTGGAAGCTCCGAAATGATACCCTCACATTGCGCTTTGGAAGCTCCGAAATGATACCCTCACATTGCGCTTTGGAAGCTCCGAAATGATACCCTCACATTGCGCTTTGGAAGCTCCGAAATGATACCCTCACATTGCGCTTTGGAAGCTCCGAAATGATACCCTCACATTGCGCTTTGGAAGCTCCGAAATGATACCCTCACATTGCGCTTTGGAAGCTCCGAAATGATACCCTCACATTGCGCTTTGGAAGCTCCGAAATGATACCCTCACATTGCGCTTTGGAAGCTCCGAAATGATACCCTCACATTGCGCTTTGGAAGCTCCGAAATGATACCCTCACATTGCGCTTTGGAAGCTCCGAAATGATACCCTCACATTGCGCTTTGGAAGCTCCGAAATGATACCCTCACATTGCGCTTTGGAAGCTCCGAAATGATACCCTCACATTGCGCTTTGGAAGCTCCGAAATGATACCCTCACATTGCGTTCAAATTATGGGTGTCACCGCGGATGATTTCCTCTCCTGGGAGCAGCACATTGCAACCATCATGCGCCGTTGCCATTGTATTATCTTGTCACGCTGGCCAGGATGAGGCACCGCATGCCACTCTAGATCATGCAGCTGCTGGTTGAAGTGCTCGTACTCACCCACGCACGATATTGCATGACTGCTTAGATTGGATGCAATGTGACTCAACACAGAAGGATGCAAAAGTGTATCAACTTTGGTGCTCGCATCGTCGCTGGACTCGGCTATCGTGACGAAGTCGCTGAACCCCTTTCTGACCTACGATGACTGGGTGTGGCCCATATGATAAAAGAAAAAGACCTACAATTAATGTACATTTTAAGGACGCAAAGTCACACCAACTCATTCGACATCATCTATCACTCATTTCGCTGTCTCCCAGCGCAGCACATGGGCGACTGTTGATGGACAGCTTCACATTCCACGCATGCGACTAAATTCGCGACACGGTCTTTCGTGTACCGAGCCGTAAGAGCGTGGAAATGTCTGCCACCTGGTGTGAGAGACCTCGTGCTTATTCTTTCAAAAAGACGATGCTTTGCCACTATGTATGCTGCGACAGGCACTTGAGCATATTTCATCACGTACCGCAGTTTTATTTCCCATTGATGTGCTATCGAATGACCCGTTCATCACCTGGCAAGATCTGAATTCTGAACTCACACGTTGACGAGAATAACCCTTTTCGAGGGTTATATGCTGTTGAAGTTCTGCTTACAGCAAGAGATGACGAAATCAGCAGTTTCATTATTCCTTCGTCAGATAGGTTCATGAAGTTTGTTTAGCCAGTAACGGGCAAGCGGACCCAGTGAGCCAGATTTCGAAAGCGGAATTTGAACAGGATGTTTTGTGCGAGTGACCAGTTGAGCCCAGTTGAGCAGCATGTTTCGTATGTTGGTGTTGGGGTTGCTAAGATGAAGAGACAGGCTACATTGACTCATTTTTTCAAGAAGAATAGCAAGAGGAGGTATGTATTTACACTGGCGGATCCAGGGAGGGGCCATTCCGGCCATGCCCCCCCCCCGAAGCGCTTAAAAGGGGGGCCATAGTGTATTTTGGCCCCCCTGAAACCAACAGAAGTCAACTAAATTAAAATGCAGTAACCTTTGCCGAGGTTAAAAAATAGCGTCTGGATGAAAGAAACTCCAATTTTAAAGTTTTAAAAAAATAATTGTTTGGAAGCCAGTATGGTAGCATAGTAGATTCTAACACACATAGAGGGTTCCATGCTCTAAGTTCTGCTTACAGCAAGAGTTGACAAAATGGGATCCGCCAGTGTGTACACCTGCACGAACGTTGACGTGGTACAAGACGTTGAACGAGAACGTGAACGTTTTGGTAAACAAGAACACAAATCCGATAACATAGAAACGGTGGAGGCAGGCTGGGGCCCCATACACAGGAAATTATGTTGTCAATTTTTTTTCTTTCTTCAAATGGGCCCCTTTGCTAAATAGTGATCGAAATCCGGTGTTTTTAACCAAAAATAGCGGGAGAAGGTGCACCCTCCAAATCCGTTCGACCCCTCCCCGATGTAATTCCTAGGTACGCCACTGGGGGAGGGGGAGGGGAGGGGCTGACGCCGAAAACCGAAAGTTGCCCCCCCCCAAACCGGTGGGCTAGATCCGCCAGTGAATACAACATTACGCGTTTCATCGAGAGACAATATTTGGAGATGTCTAGACGTGTGAAAATGCTTTTAAGCTTGATAATAAGTATGAAACAAACAGATCAAACGCCAATGTTTCTGCATATGGACAAACAAAACAAACTATTCAAGTTCACCAACAATGTTGGTATGCTTATCGTTTCCCTCTCTCCGATGAATCCTCCATCTATCCAGGCCTAGGATACAAATCTCCCCGTCTTCTTCTCTTCTCTCTTCTTCTACCTCTATCACTTTGTCCTATCTTTGGCATCCGCATTAGTATCAGTATCAGTACCTTCACATGCTTGTGTCTCAGGCAACACACAAAACATACGTTACGAACTAACACGCATCCATTCACCGTTTACTCCTACAGCACCATTGCTATAGTTACCTCAAAACGTACGTGACAAAATAGGGTGGGAAAACGATGCTCCGAATAATTTGCAGTTTTACATTATCAGTACGTATGTGCGAACTTGGGTAAGTCATAGATACAGGCACAGCGACGCTTCATTATCAGTAATTCGTATGATTCCCAGGTCAAAGTTTTGTCTACCATCACACCAAGTGCTTTTACCGAAGAAGAGGGGTAATGTTGACGTCTTCGAAACTAACTGCCACAAATTTAGATTGGGTCGTCTCTGGCGCTGACGCGACCGCCTTGGAACAAAATCAGATTTATTGAGATCAATCATTTTGCTGCTTTCAACAAACAAGCCATCGGCGACTGCAAGTGCATACCCAACGATAAATTTCAACTTTCACTTCATCAGATGGACTAGAGCGAATTAACCGAACATCTTCAGTGTGCATGATTAATTTGGTTCCTAATATATGTGCTGGGAAAGCATTCACGAAGATTAGAAGCAAATTTGTTCGCATTCAGTGCGCACTGAAAAAATATGGGTGAAATTTACTGCATGAAACGAGTATGAAGGACATAGTTATTTGACCTCTGGACAATGTTTGATTAACATTAAGGGGATATATCATATAATGCGAAGTTGACGGAATAGTCATTCGACAACATATATCCTAGAAAGAAGAGTAAGATATACTCACCATGCGAGAGAAAGATGCTATGCGAATTACCTAACGTAGCTCTGCTTTTTTAGGTGAGCGATCACCAGGCCGGACCACCTTTCCCAACTGTCCTGAGATGAGTTTCTCATGTAAGACCGATGGAAGCATATTAAGATATTAAAGCTGTTTAAGTGTTATGCGGTAAAGTCACAAGCTCCGATCTATTTTCACGTTGTAACTTGTATTTTTAAGTTTGATATTGATGTTCAAGTTCAGATTTTTCCTGTAGCAAGAGTTGTTTCGGCCTTGATGCAGCATAATGATAAACGCAGACAATCTTACACATGTCCGCTAGGTCACTTTAAACATGACGCGACGGCTAGGGGAAGGTTTGTTACCATAGTGATAACCGCAAACAAACTTGCCATCTCTGCTAGGTCGTTCTAAGCAGGCTGCGACGGCTTGGGGAACGTTTCTTAAGGGTTGGCTGGGGAAAAATAGTGGATGTACCAACGTACCCCGATGATTAATGCAGTTTTGTTTTTCATGAATTATGTGTTGCATCCATGTATTAAGTGTCTACAAAGCATCTATTGTTATGTCCGCCGGCAACGGTGGACCGCCGATGAGCGCTGTATAACGTATGCAATTGATGCATCCACAAACGTCCAATAACAAGAACGGTGGACCGCTCGCCGGTAGATCTGGACCGTCCGCCGTCCATGCAGCACGTCTCCACTCGCCTCTGATCTAGATAGCTGTGTTCATCTGCATTGTTCGGTAGCTGGTGCAACACTTCTACTGCTTCAAAGGCAGCCAGTACTGCAACACGGCGGAATATGGTATCCGCACGTGAAGACCAGACTCTCAGAACGAACTGAAACGGTAAATCCCGATAGATTCTTATCGATAGTTCTGACACCGAAAGCTCCAGTGACCGTAATTTATGACTTGTTTTCGAAATGGTACTTAGGCATCGTCTCAACATAACTCCGACCAGATCTTTACCATTGTATTCAACAGTGTTATGCATAAACAAACGTATGTGTATGAAATATTTGTACGTATACTGAAACTACGTTCACGTTCCTCTTTTAGTAACATATTTTTATTTCTCGACAAATGTGCACCATGATAGGCACATGTTTGAAGAACACCTTGCATACAGAGGCACAAAGGCACAAGTGAGGCACAAATTATCTTTGCCCATATCCTTCCCTTCCTGAAGCTGTCTATCTGTCACTGTCGCTGATAACCCACACCTCACTGATAAGCACACCGGGGAAACATCCGTGGTCGTCCAGGTCAAATCAGCAGTACACTGGGTTTCGGGGAAGATTTGGACGTAAAAATGGCTAATGGCAGGCGGAAATTATGAGATTTGACCTGGGTTTTGGGATAGAGATAAGGGACGGAGAGACACGACCGGTGACCAAGGGACCGGCGCATTTTCGAAGGCCCGGTGTGTTTATGTACTGTCCCGGCGCACTTTTTATGACGATGTCACTTTTTGGCGGCCCCGGTCTGTTTATTTTTTGGTTCTCATACCGTTTGCGGCCACGGTGTGGTTTCGGGGCCCCGGCGCGTTTTGAGCCCCGATGTGTTTTTGGCTCCCAGTACGCTTATACAAGGCTCCAGCGCATTTGCAGTAACTCTATCCAGCGTATAGAGCTCTGTAACTGTTATCCTGGACTACCTGGGTTTTGGAGGATCCCGGGACTTTGTCAGATTTCCGGTGACTTTGAGGGCACCGCTATGTTTATTTAGAGCCCCCGACGGAATATTTGGGACCCCGAAGAAGAATTTGCGGTGCTCCAGTTCGATTTTTGTGACATATTTTGGATATATTTCATGGCATGTTATGATGGAAAAACCATGGCGGTGAGGATTGGTACCATGAATTGAATTATCTTTTTTGGTTGGATGTAGGGTTTCACGCGAATATATACCAAGTGTACAATAATTTTTTTTTCTGCCTGCCGAGGAAAGGTCATCGTGTAATGTTGATGGAAAATAATTTTTCAAAGTAGAAATTTATCAGTAAACATATAATAGGTCCATCTTATCCCCATGGAACGGACGAATCGAGGAATTATCATGGAGGAACATGTCCAGAAGGGCACTACTTAGCCTTTCAAGTGGTGCCTACGGTTGAAGAAAATTCGACGGGGTGCACTCGAGCCTTCTCGCAGGGGCGCATTTTCCTCATGGAGTGGTTGGCGCCTCTGGCTAAAATATTTCAGCTTTAGTACATTGGGTATTCAATTTCAGGTCAATTTCAATTGAAGTTTCATCAGTTCAGGGAGGGGGTTGGCTACCCTGTGGCCTCACTCTGGCATACACGCATGGTCAGTGCTATCGACAGGCCTTCAAGGCTGGTGCAGGGAAAAAGTAAATCTTTTATCCCGATGTCTCCATATTTTTGCTTGAAAAACCAAGGAATCCACAGCTTTAAGCTGCAGTGTTTTGAGGTTGTGGGAGGAACTAGCCTAGTAAACATCCAGATGTCGGCCCCCTGTCGGCATGTGTCGGGGCGAGCTCGGCATCTCGTAAGCGGCATACCGACATTGGGCCGCTCTCGGGCCGACATTGGCAAACTGGCCCGAAATATATCATATGTCTGGTTGAGTGCGGCGTATTAATAGCGATCAGCCGACGTCGGGCCGGCGTCCAACATTTCACTCACAGCCGATAACGGGCCGCTAGCGTCCGGCCAGCAGCACAACATCTTTCCGACATCGGCCCCACGTCGGCTACATGCCTACATGTCGGCTGAGGGTCGGCTGAATGTCGGCATGGGCGGACATTCCACTTTCCAGCCGACAGCGGGCCGCTAGCTTCCGACATCGGCCCGAAGTAGGGCAGAGTATCGGGCTGGCGTCGGGTCGCTGTCGGCATGTTCATTGGGCTGCTCCTACTGTTCACACCACCTTTCCCTCCCCAACAACAGAAACGCCTATGTTTTATGGGCTGGATTTTACATTGGAGGTCTAAGCCCCTTTCAGTGATTAAAGCTCAAGGTTCAGATAGAGTAGCGTGGACAGTGGCGTACCTAGTATTTGCATATTACATAATATTTGCATGCAGGGGCAAACGGATTTCGAGGTGGCTCAAGCAACACTCTTTCAAATAGTCGCCTGATTTCCACCAGTATTTTCCATAAGTGCCCATTATTATTTTTGCTAAAATGAGTAGGAACAACTTAACTTGGCGACGTACGGGACCAAACCTATCACCATCGTTCCGAAGTCAGTGGATTTCAACCCTCTCCCTCCTGTTCAACTGCTTCCGAAATGGCTGGCAAGTTTTCATGTATAAAATTGCGGGGTAAAAAATTATATATATATTCATATATCATTTGGGTTTTCATATATTTCCATTGCATAATCCGAAATCGCCGCGATAATATAATTATTATTATTGATTATTATACTATAGATTATTGGGGTGCAAAATGCATCAAATTAATGCCGAGCCCCACATCGATGGGAGGTACACTGAGATAAAAGTTTACTCCCTTTTGGGAGTTTTTGGGAGTTGTCTATTTGTCCGCCCCAAAACTCCCTCGAGCTATTCCCACTTATTTCCCCCATAGAATCCCCATCAGTATTCCATACTACTCCCTTCAGAAACTCCACATTACTCCAGACTACTCCACCTGTAACCCCCTTGCACACTGGCATACCCCCTTATAAGCTCCTCATTACTCCCATTGGAGCTCTCCATGACACGGTCTACTCCCCTCACAACCCCCCATTACTCCAGAATACTCCTCCTGTGAATTCCCCATTACTTGGGACTTCTCCCTTCCAAAATGTCCCACTACTCCAGAACACACCCCTCGCACTAGTTTACTCTCCTCAGAAACTCCCCATTGCACCCACCTGCTCCCCTCGGAAATTCCTCATTACACCAGTTTATTCCCCTCGTAAGCTCCCCAATGCTGCCCGGAATTTCCTCATCCACCCCGCACCACCCCCAATTGAAACCATCCCTGGGCAGCTGCATCATGGTTGCCTTCGATACCCCATGGGTACTACCAAAAATTATACATTACTCCACTCAGAAACTCTGCCTGCATTCTCTGATACTCGCATTATGCATTTTATGAACCATATGCTTGCAACTTCCCAGTACCCCTGGAGATCTACTCTTTCAGGCCCGTTCAATCTTATAACGCGTCTTGGTACTCTCTACTCCAATTATACACGCTACTGCACACTTCTTCCCGCGATCATCAAATCCTGCACAACACCCGTAGACGCAGAACATATCACTCAAGTGCTTTATTGGTATTTGACCAAATTGTTGCTAATTCAACACCAATTCAACGGAGGCTATAGCACTACCAACTGCAAGGCCAGGCTACCCACCTCCCTACTGTTGGCTCCGGTGGGCCGTGAACACTTATTACTCGCAACATCGATCCGATTGTCGGGAAGCACAAAAACTCCACATTGAACGAAAATGCATTTCTTCGTCGAACTTTGACACAACGACCGCCAATTGAATGCGAATGGCAACGCAACACCAGGCTTAGCAGACACGACCGTCTACAGGGTCAGGCTGCACACCTCCCTTCTAGCCTCTGCGGTAGGCTCCATATCAGTGATCACTTTTTATCGCATGAACCAAGTTGTGTTTCGCACGCACCTTGATGTTCTTTGATTGAAAAAAAAAACGTATCGCCCACAGAGGAAGAGCCTCGTTGAGGTTATCCGACGAGGTGATCATGCAGCCCTCTACCACGAGGTAGAATTGCTGATCATCCTCATGTATGTGGGGATGTTTCTGAGCGCCTTCGCTGACAATAGCGTCCGATTCTTTCAGAATCCTGAGCAGTCTCCACAGCACCGTCTGTAGAACAAAGCACCATAAGCCCTCGCCCCAACGGAGGCAAAACGCCACCAAAAGGGGGTTTTGGTGCACTGTTTTTTTCACGAACGTGAAAAACGGCGGCGGGCAGCGCGGACAAATTTGGTTCCACTTCTTGGTGGCTTGCGCATATGGTGTGAAATATGTGACCATGGGTCACCTAACGTCAATGGCCTGGTTCAGGTGAACCGGGATTGTGTTCTAAAATTGTGCATGCCTTAAATTCGCTAAAGCGAGCGAGTCTGACCAAGCACAGATTTGACAACATACGTGGTTCCACGCAGATGTGTATGATGCCAATGTATCCATTCTCATGGTCATCTGCTAATTACGTCACCCAAAACATCCAGGTAATGTCTGGCTTGCAATATTGCATGCAAATAAGGTGACCACCCATGCTTGCAATGCCAAACCAAAATTTAAATTGGAGATTTTGATGGATGGATTTTGTCCGCAGATTGCAATAAAAAGGAACCGTTGGACTCAGAGGACACTGCTGCATTGAACTACGAATGTGGGTCAAATCTGTTAACATAGTCAGTCTCAATCTCTTTAGCCCTCGCAAACACTACTCATTCTCCAATCCCATAACGTACATGGGGAGGGTTGAGATCTCCGCGTCACATCTCTCCTAGTTGAAATACAGTTGCAAAACATAAACCAGTGGATTGCTGGCATATGAGTTATTCAATGATGTCCCATTTGAACTTGAGCTAAGAAGTGACTTTCCAGACACAAACCAACAGATTGGCGAAAATGTCATGATAAATGCATTTTACCACACTTAACCTTAGCCTTTTGAAATGATCTGGCATACATCCTATGGAATTTACATGATGCAGCTCACAAATTGCCACATAATACTGCACATCCACCATTCAGTTGGCATTTGCTATGTGATTTATATATCATTTATCAATCTTTACCCTTGTCAACATCTGTAGTGGGGGGAGGGGAGGGCCTGGCCTACTAAATTTTTCTTGCGTTATTTCGTCCAAGCGTGGATATTGGGCGCGATATACCCTCAATAACAGTCAATAGCTCCATGACCTGGGGTCACAGCCACCTTACATTTTCAGAGAATCTAGATAAATGATAGAAATGCATGTATTGAAAAAGCAGATGGGAGAAAGGCAGCCATTGCAAAAAAAACAGATTGGATTCCTGCCTCCCATAGTTCAGCTGATATTGTCGAAATCCAGCTGGGGTGGCTTTCAGCAGCATACACTTCAGGTACAAACATTTGCAACCCAGAACACTTGGTTTGTGAATATTTCAGATACCAACAATCGCACATACGACAACTGCAATTACGAACATCGACAATACCAGCATCTGTATTTATGCTGTTTTCTTCACACATCTACTAAAAGCTAAATGACCGAACCGAGTCGATGCGCCCTAAAACTCAAATAACCAACCAAACAAATCACACATCTACTTACCACGTGGGCAGTCGGTTTTGGCCTGAACTTTGTGCAGCCATGCGTTGAGAGAGGTAGTCGCCGCGTCCTGCGTAGCCTTCTGAGTGATCCTCTCCATCTCCAACCAAAGCTGCCAGGTGAAGAAAAAAACGGAAGGGCAACACAAGGTTAATTTCGCTCATCCGCAGCTACAGCTTCTCTACACGAGGGGAGGAACACCAAATATGAACGTCACAAAAGCACGACCGACAAATGCAACATAATGCTAGAAATAAAGAGCTCGTTCCGACACAATGGCGCAACCGCAGCGATGGCCATGAGGCACATATAGCAAAAGAAGAGCTGCGCGGGAACTCCGGACTGCAAGTGCCTCTAAGTGCAATCTGTGAAAACTATTGTTGGGTTTTCGGGGAAGTTCAAAACCGGGAAACAAAAATGGTTAATGGCTAGCCATATGGTTAAAGCAACCTAACATATGAGAAAATATTGCAGAAAACAAATTAATGTTTTCACTCAAACATAGAAGGCTGAGCAGATGTAATCGATATCTTTAAATTTACAGGCAAAATCTATAAATTAAAGCCAACCATAGCAAGACAGGGCTAAGACAGTCCTTCTTTACCAACAGGGTAGTTCAACATGGAATCAGCTACCCGACTGCACCATCAGTAGCAGTGCTCCGAACAATGAACAACTGCATAGGCAAGTACTATAAAGAGAACTAGTACTTGTTTTTCATTATTCTAGGGACAGCTAACTG
This sequence comes from Ashinkailepas kermadecensis, assembly GCA_034440615.1. NCBI lineage: Eukaryota > Metazoa > Arthropoda > Thecostraca > Neolepadidae > Ashinkailepas > Ashinkailepas kermadecensis. Next base: position 22,322 of record JAOTOM010000757.1, read on the forward strand.
ACAATTTGTGTCGTCAATTTGTGTCGTTTTGGAAAATGGGTCGTCAACAACAACCATGCATCTCGGTGACCAGGCCAGCTAGCGCATATCTGAGCAATCTGTTGGAATGCTCGGATATGCGCTATAGATCAGGAAAGTCCTAGACCAGGGCTTTCCTGGTCTAGGCCTTGGTGACCACATAACAATATAATTCAACTTGAAATGCTGAAGGAAGGAAAATGTGTACCATCTTAGAATGGTACCAGATTGAAACATAGTGAATTTTGTTCAAATACAAGAGGAAATTGGTGCTGCAAATCTGAACAGGAAAATTGAAGGAAATATGGTAGGGCAAGCATGGGAGCACCCCTTAAAAATGCTGAAAGATAGCTTAAAAATGTCCCTTAAAAATTTTGCAAAGAAGAGTATTCACATGCATTTTGAAGCTCTCAGATTACAAAGGGACAAAGATGTTATGGTCAATAAACGTGTCAACTAGCCAGGAGAAGACTTGAATAATTTCTAAGTGTGCCAAAACTCTTTCAGAAATAAGATGAACACTGAAATTCGATTTGAAAGAAATGAAAACAGACACAGCAAAGAAAACCCAATAGTTTACTGGAACTACATCAACATAAGGCAACACAACATTAACCAGAATTAGTGTTAAGGAGCTAAGGGATGCAGACATAACAGCCAAAACAGATAGAGAGAAACCTGAGGTCCGAAACTCTTTCTTTGATAGTGTGTTTTCTTGCAACAGGGGTCCAGCTGTGAAGGGGGGTGGCATAATGTTGTATGAGAGTAGCACATCTAGTGCACAGATAGTAGCAGACATGATAACAAATGCATCTGCATAATATATCTGGTTTGATGTTGCTGAGGGAAAAGGCAACAACAAATTGAGAACAGAAGCCTTTTACCAACCAGGAAAATTACCTCAATCTAGACAACTTCAGATTGACAACTTGGTTTTCAAAGAAATCAGAATAAATATCCAGAGACAATGTCTTATTATTGGTGGCTTCAACCTAAAGGGGTATTGAAATATTGGTGTTGGCTCCCCAGAATGTAAAATATTTTGAAAATGACTTAAAAAGAACATTTTCTTACACCAGTTTGTACCTGAGCTGACAAGACATGGCTCATTTCCATGCATTTTTTATCAGCCTTAAGTGATTATCTCAAGATATGACTATAGGGGGAAAAGTAACCATAGCGTAGTGAAGTTCAAAGGACAAGTCACAGGTAGAAACAATGGTAATCTGTCAAAGCTTCCAAACATTAGCAGGATGGACATTGACAGCGAAGGTTTGCTTTAAGTACCACAAGATGGAAATACAAATTATGCAATTTGAATGCCTGTGAAAAATGGGAAAAATGTAAGTTTCACCTAAGGGAAATTCAGATGAGATACATTCCCCCAAAAGGCCCAAAAGAAAGAAAGAAAGGGAACTCAGCATTGCTTACAGCAGATCTGAGATGACCAATCAGTGCAAACAAGATACATTACAAATTCTGAAGGAAGCTTCAACCATTATAAATATAGGGGGCTATCAAAGCCTACTGCTATTGTGAAGCAGAAAAAAACGGGCACTACATGAGTGATCTTGAGAATAAATAATAATAGCAGTTGAAAAGCATAGTTAAATAAACAAATAATAATTTTAATAAATAATAATGACGTTATACCTACACAGTGAAGAGGAAGAGATTAAGAGGTGTCATACAAAAGTGAAGAGATTATCAGGAAACTTTACTGGGTGCATGTTAGGCAACATTTGGAATACTTGAAGCATGGTTCCCAAATTATAAAAAATATTGTTGGCTTTTACAGAGAGAACAAGAGAGCAATTGAAAATGGTTAAAGCAAACTGACATATGAGGAAAGACCGACAAAAATGATTATGTTGTCACTTAATATAGGAGGCTTAAGGGAGATCTCATTGAGGTGTTTAAATTTGTTCATGGTCAGCATCAGGGTGGGAATTAAGGCACTTCTTAAGAGATTCTATCTCTGAAAACATTTTTGCACTCCGGGTTCATACTGGATAGGATGGGCTTCACATGTACTCCGACACAAATGTGGGAACAAAGATATCAATGAAAACAAACACAGAACGACACCAAAAAACGCTGGTTATTCCACTTACGGTCACCACTCAAAATAATCACTTTTTGTAGCAGTCAGCGGCCGGACCGCAGCTTCACACACTCCATCAATCTCAACCACCGGAATTGCCGACAACGCGCCATCAGCAACTTGCAAGATGATGCGCATGCGCACTGAGAACACTGTTCTCCGGCTCTGGAGCCGCGTCTCGGAATATATGTGTTTCTGCCACCCTATAGTGGGAAACTTTGAGTTTTAAGAGACGTCTCCGGAGTGCCGGAGGCCACCGGTCAGAATTGACTGCGTTAGCGTTTTCTGTTCTGAAATCTGTCTGTCAACCAATCAATGCAAGGTATTTTTTATATGACGTCATAATCATTAGCAACTTTGAAGACATGGGTTAACAGTGTCATACTGTAAACACAAGACCTTGACTGAGGCCGCGTTCGGGCGAGGGAAAATCTTGGAAAATTATCCCGATTCGCGTTCGGAACCACCAGTAGGGAAAATTATCCAGGAAAATTATCTGTGTTTATGGAGAATCTTGGATAATTTTCCGAGCATGGTCGACAGACCAATAATTTTCCATTCGCTACTTCTGAACACCGGAACCGGTTTGATTTGGAGGAATATGGCGGATGCAGGCGGCGACCCGGGATTACCGATGTAAGTTGCACTGTATTCAGTAAACATTTGCTAGTTTTCAGCAGCACGTTGAAGCTATTTGTTATTATGTAGACGTGGTTTTGAGTTGAGAGTCGTATCTCAAGTCAGTTTGTCGAAAAAACAGCGTGCCAGTTTCGGAGGCGGAACTGGCGCAACTTTTCAGAAAGCTGTGCTATGAACAACCACTAAGTAAGGCAAATTTTCAAGTAAATATGGAAATGTCATTTCTGGTGATCATTGTGTAATGGTGTGTATGACCAGTTTGACCCTCTCGGATCATCGGTTTTCTCAACCCCCTTCAACGTCTTGGATGCATGGCTAAGGGATATTGAGTTGACTGTGTCCGTTGGCTACTGCTGAGACCATCAACACCAGCCAAATCACTCTGGCCCCTGCAGTAATGCTAATGCAATGATTCATGGCTCTACTCATTCATGGCGCGTGAGGCGAAGCCGGCGGATAATATCTGAGGAAACTGGCCGAACGCAGATGGAAAATAGTCAGGGAAATTATTGCTTGGAGAATTATCCAATTGGAGAATTTTCCCTCGCCCGAACGCCCCCTGATACTTTGCTTTGACCACATCCAACTGTGGCGTGTGCGGTAGCGGAGCTGCATTCGTATTATGTGGGAAATTGGCTGCGTAGGTAGGTATGCGCTCTGAGCTGAGGGTGAAGAGTGAAGTATTTTTGTTTGTTTTTTTATATGGCTAGCCTTGTACTGAGACCAGCAGTGAAAGGAAAACGCATTTCTCCTGTGAGTTATAAGAAACGAAACTGCTGATTATTACGAGTCACTGCCGGGCGGTGCCATCCATTGTTCACTTCTTTTTCGTATGTTTTGGCATTTGATTTGACCAAAAATGAGAATGATATTACTTATGCATATTATATAGGTACTGATTTAGGTTTTTCCGGTCGGTTACTGGTAAACAGATTCCATGCATCAAAAAATAATGTCCATGAAAATGTACTCCGGAAGAAATTGGTATGCACTCCGACTCCCAACCAGAAAAGTAAGTTTCCCACTCTGGTCAGCATCCTCCAGGATATATCAGGGAAATGTTTCAATTGAACAGAAATATTACAACCAGGAGCCATGAACTAAAAAATTAAGGTATTATTGGAAATCAAGGTACAATTTGATTCCTTGGAATCGTTATTTTTAATATGGTGTATTTCAATGTAAAAAAGATGATGTCACCACTTCTTTTATCTGCAAATGATTATTTTTTTATTGGCAAAGAAATACATGATCATAATCTCCACTCTACAAATGTAGTCATTCATGTATAATTATCAGTATTTGGTATGTAACAGATGTGATAAAGAAGAAGTATAACACATCATGCACTCAATTGAATGCTCTTTGACATGGAAAGTCATATGTTTCTGGCTTAATTCCAGACAAGAAATATTTGTGCCCACAGCCTTCAATCAAGGCTGGAAGTTCCATGCAATGCTGTTAACGTTAACAGCAGTGCAAGCAATGTTTGCAAGATTTGATGACGTTGGGGTGGAAAAGTTTATTTGTGATGATTCTGGTTTTCTGGTTATGTCAGGTTAGGTTAGGTCAGATTATATTATGCTATAATATATTTTATATATATACTGTTATCTTAGTCTAGGTTAGGTTAGGTTATTTTATTTCTTCTATGATTTATCTATTCATATGTATTTTTTGCACTTCTTGATTGATTGAGCAGTAAAGACGAACAAGACAAACCACATGCAGCTACACATATCAATGTAAGTTTAGGTTTGTGGTGTGCTGGTTGCACTCCAGCATCTCACATAATTAGCAAGCTTTCTTTGGAGGACAACCACTCAAGTTTATAATTTTCCGACAACACTGTCACTCCCAACAAGATTATTTGTTCAAATTTGTTTCCAAGGTCTGCCAGTATTTTTTTAAAAGGAATTCCATGGCCACAAGATTAATAATTTCCTTCTCTAAGCATCAAAGCTTTATAACCCACAGTCCGAGCTGGTCACCCTGACCCCATCGTGGTACAAACGGACGAACCACAGCCTGGACGATCCCATTAAGGTATGTAAATGTTTGCAGCATTAACTCATAAAATACTGTTAATATCATAGCATGTCCCCTCCATATTGTGCCTATGACATCAATTGTATGGACTGCCATTGACTTAAAAGTAATCACTTGCAGAGGAAATGAATGGTCGCATCGTATTAACCATGTCAAAAAGCAGTGTTAAAAAACAAAATCACATTTAATATTGATCTCAAAATTTACCAAAATTAAAGCAAACCACAGCAGTACAAGGCTAAGACAATATTTCCTTATCAATAGGGTTATTGAACATTGGAACCTGACACCAGACTCCATTGTCAGTAGCAGTATTCTGAACATTCATAAAACAGTATTGACATGTATTATAGGTAGAGAGATTGCTTTTTAGTGTTCCAGTGATAGGCAATGTGCAAATTTGGTGGGCAACCAGTTCATGGTGTCCACAAAGTACAACTGGGAAGGGACCTTGTGGTCCATAGTTGCAATTATTGTTCCTGTCTGTCTTTGTGCTTAAAAATGAAGACATGCAAAATATGTATGTTATGCACTCGATTACAGACCACAAATTCTTGAAAATGTTAAAATAACACAATTGGAAGTAAAACTTTTTGAATTAAACAAAATGTACAGAAGTTAGAAAGGCATGGACAACAATGAACATCCAAGGATACTGACTGATGTGCAGGGTGGGAATTAAGGCACTTCTTAAGAGATTTTATCTATGAAAACATTTTTGCACTCTGGGTTCATACTGGGTAGGATGGGCTTCACATGTACTCCGACACAAATGTGGGAACAAAGATATCAATAAAAACAAACCCAGAACAACAAAAAAACGCTGGTTATTCCACTTACGGTCACCACTCAAACAAAGAAAGATGCATTTAGAGTATTTAAGGAAGCTTCGAATGTCGTAAATCTAAGGTCGTATCAAAAAGCTAGAGATGCTGTGAAGCAGAAAACCAGAGCAGCAAGGCGGGCAAAAAAATTGGATTTGGCTAGGAACTGTAATGGGGACAGTAAAAAGTTCTTTAGTTTCTACAAGCTAAGTAAAGTTTCAAGCACAATTGGTCCACTGGAAGTAAATGGCACTATATTGAGTGAGGATGGTGTGACGGTTGAGGAGCTGAGCAAGCAGTTTAAATCAGTGTTTACAGTGGAGGATGTGACTAATCTGCCAACCGTGAACCACAGCTCAGTGACAGGTGATCAGATACACGATGTTGATTTCATTGATAGTGATATTGTTTTCAATTATATCAGAAAAATAAAGCCAACCAAGGCAGCAGGACCTGATGGAATTTATGCTATGGTATTGTGGGAAGCTGAAAAGGAACTGGCAATTCCACTTAGTATAATATTTTGTAGATCAGTTTCACAAAATGAAATTCCAAAATGAAATGAAAAAAATTGTATATATTATAACAAAGATATTCAAAGACTGGGTTTGTTTTGGTTATGCATGTTTTAGATTCAGTGTTATTCTTCATTATCTACTACCCCACACAAAGCCACAACATTGACGTTACTTTTCTTCCCAACTATCAACTGGAGAGATATGGTAGTTGAGCACCACCTTTAATATGACGATTTTTAATGTGATTGACCTGGTAAGGACTGGGTGCATGATTTGCTGAATAATTTTGGTTCTTTTTGGTCAACAGTCATCTACTCGACCAAGTACAAAGCCTTGAAAAATAGGAAGTTATCTTCAGCCGTTTTCAAGATATGGCCCGGTGCCAAAATGATATGGCCTGGTACCGGTACTCTGACCCTGAGTGCTGCATGCAGTTCAGTCCCTGCTCGCGCTCGACCCAGCAAGGCGGCAGCCATTTGGCGCTTTGGGGAGGGGCAAACTAATGGTCGCTAGTTCGAAGTAATGTAGCCAATAGGATCATTGATCATTGTTTCTGTTACTATCGTTTCAAAGCCAGTCAAGCGTGTTTGGTTCAGGAATTTGACTGTCTTGCCATCTTGCATTTTCATCTATTAGCATAATAGCATCAACGACTCCACAGGTCTTTGCCAGTTTACACCAATCAGTTATTTCCTCGCTTTATTATCAAACGGAAATGCTGTATTTATTCACATGTTACACATAGGAACACTGAGGACGTTTGGGTTGTGCTCCGCCCGGGCCACGGGCTGCATCCCTCTCATCTGCGGTGTTACGCTGAGAACCACTTGGCACAGGGTGCGACATTGCACTTCACCCAGGTTTTGCACGGCTTTCCAGTGCAACCCGCGAGCCTGCATTGTCGCCGGGCTTCAGAAGTCCCGATGAAGTGGCCGATCCCGTCATACCGCAGGCTGTCCGATGGCGAACCCCGGCCGAGGTTCGCCGCACACTGATCACACGGCACGCAGCCGCCCGACTTCATGTAGGCCACAGCGATCTCGCGCCGGAAGCTGAGCAGAGAGCTGCTCTTCCTGTGGCAGTGCGACACCGTGAAAGAGCCAGTTGTTCGCGATGGCCGTGTCGAGCATCCTAGTGAGGAGGCACCAGTACCACTTCATTCCAAGGATGGCGATGCCGTACTGGCCTAGTAGCCAGTTACGCAAGTTGATGCCTCCCATGCCGGTGTTGCACTACCTGATCACACTCTATTGGGGCACGTCCACCTACTTTCTCTGCATCCGGTTGAAGCGCTGGATGCGTACTGTTGTGTGGATGCAGTCAATGCTGGTCATCACGCTGACAACCTTGTTGTCATTCGAGCAGACTAACAGGATTTCTTCCGTCATTTCAAACCGGTATTCAAACGCACTTGGTTTTTCTTTTTGAAGGAGCTTTGTTGGTTTGGTGGGGCATTCTCCCATCCGGTGGCAAAGAAAAATGCAATAAATAAAAATACATGGCATGGTGTTCGTCCTCGGTCTAACTCCAACACACAGGTGATCAGTCACCTCGATCATCTCTGTAGTGCACGTCGTGCACCTAAGAATATCCGCCACTTGAAACGAAATTCTGCTACTACATCATGTGGCACCAGGCTGAAACGGAATGCAGGTGCTTATTTTTGGGGACCAACAATTCAGCACAAAATAGCTAACAGGTGCACCTCATAAAGTCATCATGTGTTAAGAGCCACAAGGGCCCATCCTGTCATTCTGTCAAGAGCCATCAGACTTTAGAGCCATCCTTAATTCAATTTGATGACTAGTTCTCTTCTTCTCACGTATGCTGTTGGCTAAGAAATCCGGATAACCGCTAAGCTTGGATGTACAAACTTCTTGGTTAAACACGCTCCCAGATCGGCTACCGAACTGAAGCTCTAGTTAGGTGTTCTTTTTATCTTACCTTTTTCTTTGTCTACGGATGTGCTTCAGGGCTCCAAAGAGGTGTTTGGGAGCGGTCCGTTTCATGCCTGTCATGGCAATTGGCGTAAGCGGAAGTGATTTTTCGTGGCTCAAATTTTGCATCAATGAGTTTAAAATGAAGTGAATTCAGTGGTGGTACTGGAAGCCATCCATCCTCATGTACTCGCATGTACGATCAGAATATGGACGATCGGAATGGTACCCAATGTTGTTGAAACGTCAGCTTTGCTTGTCTGCTTTGCTTGTCAGCTTTGCCACGTCGAACCACTCAACCATTCCTGATAAGCTTTGATGGAGGGGAAGTGAAGATATGGGTGTCCATTTCATACATACCATGGTAATTGGCATCAGCTGAAGTGATATTTTAGGGCTCAAATTTTACAATCAATCAGTTTAAAATGAACAGAGTTTAACACGGCTGGTGATGTGAGTGCACCGAGATTTTCGTGACACGGTTTTATTGATATTTCAGTTGATGTTTAGGGGGGGGGGGGGTATTGAGATATGCAAGTTTTTATTGGAAATGCTGAGTCCCACATCTAAAATGTTGTTGAAAAGTCAGCATTTTGCATGTCCAAGTCGAGCTACTCAGCTATTCCCGACATGCTGGGGTGGGGGTCAGTTTCATACATGCCATGGCCATTGGTGTAAGCTGAAGTTATTATTTGCTATGCTAAAATTGTACAATCAAATAGTTTAAAACCAACTAAGTTTTAACTTGGCTGGTGACAGTGCATTGGGATTTTCACAACACGATTTTATTGATATTTCAGTTCATGTTGTGGGGGGAGGTTTATTGAGGCAAGCAAGTTGATCAAAATATGGACAATCCGAATGATATCTAATGTTGTTGAAATGTCATCTTTCCGCAGGCATTTGCCACGTCGCATCGCTAGCCATTCCTGATAAGCTCTGCTGGAGGGGGAGGGGGGAGCGGACGTCAGGATATTAGTGTTGATTTCATACATGTCATGGCAATCGCCGTAAGCTCAAGTGTTTTTGTGTGTGTAAATTTCACAATCAATCCGTTTAAAATAAACTGAATTTTAACCTTAATAATCATGAGTTGCTGTGCCGTTTCGTTTGGACAATAACCGATTAGATTGGAGGAGCACATGTAAATATACAATGATATGTGCTCTCTCTGCGTGGCTAGAACTCTCAAATATCATGTAGCACTTCTTGAATGGGCTGTGAAGACTGAACAACCCTATGCTCATTCTCAAGCAATACATCATCAGCATGCAAGGAATTGGGTCGCTACCTTTACTAGCTTTCCTGGAGCTGTCCAAATAACTTCCAAATTTCCAGCTCCCGGAAGTTAATCACGTCCGGCAAATCTACCCCTGGCCATGGACCCGTTACTGCTGCCATCTGTCGAGCCTACCGTCAAGCTGGAGTTCCATGATGCTTCCACAAATGGCGGTGGGGACGCAGTGACGCACCCACGAAGTACATGGACCACCTTTCAGCGACTCCGTCTGAACATCAAACGTTGCGACGAAGAAATGGTGAGTCGATGGACATGAAGTTCAAGCGTAGTCACGTCGCCTCAAAAGAAGCGTAGCCAGCAACAGCTTTGGACACACTCATGAAAACACTAAATGACATGGGCAGTGGGCACATTTCCATCTTGGCGGAAGGCGAGCGTAGTGCCTATGCGCTAGCCAAATAAAGCTGATAACGACTCACTGCATTGTCACCCCATCTCGATCACTTGTTCCTGATGTAAGTTGTTTCAGATAGTGGTGAATGTCCGACTAATGTGGTTTGCAGAACGTGACAATCTCATCACTATGATACAGAGTGGTTTCCTAAACATTGCAGCGCGCTTGATCACGTTATCAGAGTCGATTCCGCTGTACGCTCTAGGTTTAGGAACCGGTGTCGTACAGCTGCGATACTTTAGATGTTGACTGAGCATTTGATACTGCATGGTAGCGATATTCTTCATGAGAATATCGACACGATATGTTCATGAAGTTTCCCCACATGGGTTTCAGAGGCTCCATGGGCCTTTTCTTGACCCATTTTTTAGCTGCCAGAACTTTTCATGTTAAGGTAGACGTTTCTTCTCTTGCACGTTCCAGCAAATTTACAGAGTCCCACAGGGTACTGAGTGTCGCATTGTTTGATCCTGCCATTAACGAGTTGGATTCCGTATTGCCAACTTTCGTAGGGACGGCGTTATTCGTGGTTGATTTTGCCGTGAGCTGTTCTTAGCACACTGTGCACACGGTAGAGAGAGCTCCAGCTAGCTGTCCGAAAGGTTCAGGATTGCTGTCACAAAACAGGTTTCGCCATGTCCACTTCGAAGATTATCGCTGCTCACTTCTGCCGCAAACGCTCTTGCACCGATCCGGTGATTATGCTGAACGGAAGCCGTATTACATTCGAACCAGCTGCCAAGTTTCGAGGTGTGTGGATTGACCGCCGATTAACATACAGCGCCCACATGGACAACCTAGCGCAGAAACGTAGAAATAGACTACAAGTGATGAGTACTGTCTCCAGATGTTTCGGGCGCAGTTAGATATGTCTCGCTTCTTAGGTACCGATATCTTAGGTACCGATCTAAATACCGACTAATATAGCAGCATTGTAGATTGTTTGTAACACAGTATTGGCGCAAAATGACCCTGGTAGTCGACGCGCCCATAAACTCCAATTGATCATCATCAGAAGGGACAAAGCCCTATCTGGAAATGTTCGTTAAGGTTATGATTACTGTCCTGAGGTCAAGCCAATTTCCGCGTGTTTTTGCCGTATTCAGTGGATAATGTTCAATTTGATGGAAATTTTTCACGTCAAAAATGATAAAGAGCATGAAATAAGCATTCTGGGTTAATTGATGTGTCAGAGGTCAATGACAAGGTCAGGTCACTTATGCATATTCTACACAATGCCATCTGATGCAGGATCTTGCTGTTCGTCGCCAAGTGATATATGAATTCCGTCATATGAACAGCGCCGCCTAAGTTGTGTGACATGACATTTGATACCAAACGAATGACCTGAGATGACCTGAGCTCGTGTAAGCTAGCCTGATTTTACCTGTTTGACCTTTCTTTTGAAGTACTTCCCAAGCAGGGCACACATAGGCGAAGGCTGAATAGATAGGTTTATCAATTTGTGCATTGCCCCATCGTGACTTGGGGTCAGGTCACTAGGTCAGAAGCCAGGCAGTTTACACAGATGTTTCAGTAGCATGCCATTTCTTCTTGAGACATAGCTTTGTACTTCCAAGGTTCCGGACGGATTCAAGCTTCAACTTACTTGACATCGCCATATGGCATGACGACCTTACCTTGAGGAGCATGGAGAAATATAATGTAATATGAACTATAGGCTGCATTGGCTTGCCAGTGACATTGTCCCTGTGAGACTGTGTCTCTGACATGCATAGTTTGGAAGCTGGTTTTCGAGCCTGGTTCTGACGCGATACGACCTATCCTGTTTTGACCCTTTTTCACTATGATCAATACGAATGCATTCATCTATGTTAATTCTTGAAAAAAAAACAATGTGAAAAGAAGCACAAGCTCTGCCTGTTTTATCATGTCGGGGGCTTAACTCGGGGTCTGCATGTACGACATATGGTGGCCCCATTATCCGTTTAAATGCAAATATACGGTATGCTTCGGGCCCTTCATGACCGGATATTTCCAATAATGTGCTGCGTTTCATCCTAGCACATGTAGTTGGACGAGAGCTTTCAAGAGTCCCCATGTTCGGCGAAGATGGATTTGCCGGCCGTTTCTGTGGGGGTTAAGCACGCCTTTAATGTTCAGTTCCAAAACAGCATTGTTTTTCTATATAATTAACTTCCTCCCCGGGAGCCTAGGCGGGGGGGGCGCCTGCCTCCGCCACACAGCTCTGGCCTCGCAACACAACGGGCGCGTGACCCCCCGCGCGCCAGTAAACCCCGCCCGGGGGGAAAGGGGGCAAGAACCCAAAGAAGGCGGACCCCGACCGGGAGGGGCGGGGCGGCGCACTAAAAGAAACTTAAACTTTAAAAAAAAAAACTAATTGTAAAGTTGGGGGGGGGGGGGGGGGGTTAGGGCCCCCGCACCAAAAAAAGCCCAACAAAAAAAACAAACCAAAAAAACAACCACAACACAAAAAACTAATTAGTTTTTTTTTATGCCTGTGCATGCGGCTTGGTACTCCGGTGTGTATGAGTATTCTATCAGGGCACATGTCCGCAATTTATGTGCACTACCTCCCCCCCGCCCTGGACAGTGTTCAAGAGAGGACACCACTATTCAGTCGAAACAGGTGTGGACGATGGGAGGTTATCGATGTTTTCTGGGCCTAAGTATCACTGCAAATGTGTTTTAAATGGAGGAAATTCTGTCTCAGTCAGGACAGCGCACCACTCCGCAATTCGGGCATACGCGAAACGTTCTCAGTCCAGCATTGCCTTGCCAGCATTGCCAACTGGACTGGGATGATGTTGTTATGTGCAGGTTTCAACAGAACCCCGACGGCTGCACCCACCATTCTTCATTCCTTCTTGACGCCGGCAACCCTTCTCCAAATACAGGATTGGCTGGCTTCTGCTGCACTGGCAACCAATCGGCTGACGCCGGTTGGCAGGGTGAAGGAAGAGCAGATCTTCATTGGTCCGCATTCTCCGCCGGACGACTTCTCTTGCATGACACCTAAAGAGGAACTCAAGTAAGCAAGATTGTTGATCTGTAGTTCGTTTTACTACGCCGACTAGAGACATCAAAGGTTTGCGCCATAGTCTTGTGTCCGGTTTTTAGATCTAGCAGTTTTCAGTTTTCAGTTCTATTCTATTAGTCTACATCATACATAGGTGCCATGTAGGTCCAGGAATTGAGATCCCAGAGAACGATTTTCCAAGCACTTTCTTTTAAAGCTTTATCACTTCCTTTTCCACAGTAGCTATGTACGAAGCAACCGAATCTAGTCATGTATATATTTATATATTTTATATATTTGTAGATGTATTTCTCTTTATTCGTTTAATCTTATCTTTTATGCAGGCTGTGCACTTGTGTATCGTCTGTAACCACGACGTCTACCTATTCTTCATGCACACTTCATGTTTTTGTATTCCATTATGCACTTGTATGTCATGTTTTCTTGTACGACGGAAGGCAATGGAATAGTCCATTTTCTGGATTTGGTCTAATAACGGTGGCAATGCAATACAATACAATACCCAGGGTTCTGACAAATTTCATTGGCCTCTACTGTGATGGCAGGGATGTGTAGTTGCGGGTGTGCACTCCCGTGTGTCTTTGTTGGAGCCGGTATTACAAACAGTTGCCCATGTCTCTCCCTCTCGTAGAACGGTGGCCAGCGTTCCACTCCCTGGCATGTGTGTGTCTTGCCTGTCGTGGCTGAGGGTGTTCGAGTCCCTATCTCACCTCCCAGCTGATGTTGGCTAACCATTTGGATGCGCGCGTCAAAAAGACGGTTTTTACCTTGATATTCAGTAAGGGGGCTTGAATTTATATTACCTTTTGCCAACCGTTACATTGTAGCAATTTTCTGACCCAGCTCTGCCTAGCCCCAAAGGGTGAACGCGGTGTAAGTAAGAGCACGGGCAGGATACTTGCGATTCGAAACATGGAGCTTCTGAGAGGGCGACGATACCATCACACGTCATGCAATATCAGGGAGTTATTTGTCTCTCTATGACATCTGTGATTCATTTTTCTCACGGTCTGACTGTTTTTGTACGTGGTAGTATCAGGACGACACCATCACGACTCATGCAATATCAGGAGTTATATGCCTCGATGCATCCTACGTCATTCAGAGCCACGGTTTGCAGTCCTGTGTTATGCTGGCGAGGCCATGACCGCTGCACAACACACGCAGTTGACGCGCCGCTATGGCTGCCTCCTGTCAACTGGACCATGGATATCCTCCGTGCATTGTGACCGTGACTCACGGCTGTGCCGGTTTTCAGAGGACAGCGGACACACTGGGACAGCAGCCGAGCACCATAATCGGTGAGGCCTGACGAGTGTATCTGTGTTACCAGACTGACGGACTCGTTGCCCAGCAACGGCAGTGTTGTCAACAGCAGTCTGAGTGAGTAGGGTGGTCTAGTTGGTTGCCTAGCAACGAAATGAGTGATTTGTGCTATCCTTGTGGCATCATTCATTCGATCGACCAGTGGAAGAGAGTGACAGATAGTTTTTTCCTTCAAAGTGTGTGTCTCTATAAGGTTAGGTTTTTCACGTTGTTGCGGTGCGCGTCTGCCACCAGCGACGGACTTTCGCTGAAGGTTCTTACACAGATAGCGGTGGCCCGTCTATCTCCGTTATGGGGGCGCCCCAGCTAAAGTTGTGGTAGAGCCAGAAATCAGGCGACGGAAAATTTTTCCATTGACTTAACATGGACGAGTTTATGACTCATTTTGCGGCTCAGAATTGTGGCGAAGAATCCAACGTGTGGAACGCTATTCATGCAGCGATGACGATAATTCGGGGAATGTTTTCTCTGAAAAGCCTTGCTTAACTCTTAATACGCATTCTTGAAAATACATCTAAAATATGCAGATAACCTGATGTTCATTTGGAGACCATGATTGCGCATCATGTACAAAACAGTGATGCTAAGTGAAAGACCAGCTAAGGATGGGTGAGATATCTGCACGCTTCCTGGCTGTTTTCTGTTTGGCAAACGTTCATGGGAAGGTACGCAGGCTCAGATCCAGGAATATTAATTCGGGGGGGGGGGGGAAGGTTAGGTTGACACTTGACACTTGTACTCATTAGGGGCGGGGCAAGGACGTGTGTTACTGGTGACGTTCAGGCACCAATGAAGATACATTTTAAGAAATATAAAGGCCCCACTGAGAGCTGTTGAAATGTCAATGGAGACTTAACCATTCCCGGCTCCTGAACAGCAGCTCGTCTATTTATATCTCGTCGAATTTGAACTTTGGCCGCGCCCATTCGCGAATTCGGGACCACTGTCCGATGAAACCGGCCTACCTACTCGCCTCAGTAATGCTAAAGCCATGGGGAGTGATCACTGATGGGGAGGGGTGCGGGCGGCCATGCCTGGAGCCGTGGCCTCCCAGCTGACGTGTCAGAGGCTCTGTCCCGACCTGTGGAAGCGGCCCGAGGCCCTTCCGGTCCCGGTCGTTCCATAGACCGTGATGGTGAAGGAGCCTGGCGGCGCCCGGGGAGGACGGGACAATGTTTACCCTTGATTCGGGAAGCAGTCAGCGCGACCTCTCGGCTCGAAAGGCAGGTAGTAAATGTGCGACACCAGCCGACACCAGTAAATGTGCTGTATGCCGATACAGCAGCGACGTCTGCACGTTATGTTGCTTCGGCGACGCTTTGCTTACGCGGATGGCGGTAAGGCATTCGGCGAAGAATGGAACGTTTTAATTACCTCGTTTCTCATTTCAGGAGTGTTATGTTTATTTTAGGATGCGCAAGCGCACCCAAGGCAAATCTATCAGTGTCATCATAATGCAATATAAAAACATCTTCCGAGATATCCTGGTCAGTGTATCCCACGGCGGCTCTTCGCAACAAATGAGCTCGAAATAAATGAACATTTCGTTTGCAACAGTGCTCAGGAACTATAGTTTAGAAGAACTGAATGTTGCCAACTTTGAATTCCGACCAAAAGAGTCGGGAGATTGTGTGCGTGCGTGCGTGCGTGCGTGTGTGTGCGCGTGTGTATGTGTGTGTGTGCGTGTGCGTGCGTGTGCGTGCGTGTGCGTGTGTATCGTGTGTGACATTGTATCGTGTGTGACATTGTATATGTATGCATTGCATGTGTATATGACAATACTTATATCTACACCATATATCACAGAAGCGTATATCTGTGTTGTGATCAACAATCCCTGTACAAACATGAAGCTGAAGGTGACTAATGATATTTGGATGTTGTCTGATGGCAAGCTGCTTGTCCCATGGTGTATATATATCCATGTATGTATATAGGGGGAGGGGCCAACTATCTGCCTTCGAAGAAAATGCACCAATTGCGCCTTCTGATGTGCAAACAGTGAATGGATTTGAGTACTTTCTGTATAAGAAATGGATTAGGACGAACTTGTTTCCATGCATTGTTGCTGGTTTTTGAAATAATCGCCCATCTTTCCTTCAAGCCAGCGACGGTTCCAATATTTGCGTGCATGAGGATGGACACCACGGCGAAAATCCCTGGAGAGTCGCCTACAGCTGGAAACTCGTTGATAAAGGGGGTTGCACTAGCTGGTACGGAAGAGGCACCTTTTCCTCTCAAAAAGGACGCCTTTGGCTGAACAGTCCGTTGGTTGGCGGTGGGGTGCACTCTAGCCTCCTCAGAGGGGCGCCTTTTCCCGGTCAGAGTAGTACCGCATTTCCATGAGGGTACATGCCCTCAATTTCCCCTTCCTGTCTCAGCCCCTGGTTCAAGCAACACGGCTTGGGGCATGGTCTGAAATCCCCTTCAAATCCGTGCTGTCGAGGAATGCTACCCATTCTACATTTCGTGATGTATTTTCACACCACCATCACCGCGCCTGCTGCAGCAGACCACTTACACGGCGCCGCCTGCAGATGATGGTCAGCTGGAGCCCAGCTGTCGAGCGAGCGAGCTGGAGCTGTCGAGCCGCGAGTACCGCGTGCTGGACGGGGCGAGCTGTGATGACGTCAAGGTCGAACCCAGGGACCAAGACGAGTCCTTCATTGACGAGGAGAGCTCAAGCCAGTGCTGGACGACGACGAGCTCGAGGCAGTTCTGAAGAGCAAGCACAAGGAAGTGCTGGACAAGGGTGAGTCCGAGTGAACGTTACGACGCAATCACTTTTCTACACATACATGCTGCACGTGTTCCGACTAAAAGTCCACGATTGCCAATTGGGTGTATTGACACTGAAGCAATCCTTGTCACAATCCCCATAGTGTTCTCGGTCTTCCCAATGGGAGGCGTGTGGATCAGAACTCGACACTCTCGACGTCGCTCCCGTCTGAGAGCATCTGCCTTCTGGACACCACGCACCAACGACTGTATGCAGAGAACCCATGGTGCTGAAGCCGCTGGCCTTAACTTGCATTTTGTGGACTACATTTTGACGGTGGTTATACAGCAGAGATCACAGCATTGTTCCGTAAAAACGTGCTGCGGTATCACCAAGAACAAACATCTGTGTTGGCTTTGTGCATCAGACCAGCTCCAGGGGCCGCGGTAGCTCAGTCGGTAGGCAGCTGAACCCTTGATCATAAGATCGTGGGTTCGAATCCCACAACCGGCGGTATTACCGAGTCCACCCGCGACCAGCCGGCGTGAGAGGTTGGCGACGCTGTATGACCCAGCAGCTGAATGCGTCGTAAAAGAACCGAAGTACCTTCAACCTGCCAGCTGTGTGTGCGCACCTGCCGCACCAGGTAGCTGTTGACGCGTCGTTGTGCTGCTCCCCGACACGTTCGGTGGCGGCGGACGGTGAGCCTGGCCGACGCGAGTCGGCGCGATGACGTAAGAAAGCCACTTGACCGTAAGATTAAGTGTACGTTATGGCGGTTTATCGAATAGTATTCTAATTTGGACCAAAATTTATTACTTATTCTGCCTATTCTAGGTTGTTTCAGTTCACCATTTCATACCTGAGACCATACCACCCAGGATTGCGGCGTACTTCGAAACAGCAACAATGATTATATGACTAATGGCCATGCTAATATTCACTTATGGATAAACGAACACCATGGTAAGATTGAGGACACTGAGGACTATCATGCAGACGAGTTGCGTAAGCCCAGTTCGACAAACGAAGGACCTAGCATCAGTGTAGGATTTCCATATTTTTTTCTTAGTAGTGGAGTACAAAATATCGAGCTGGAATACAAAAATAACCAATGCATTTTGCCGACAATTAACCTTGTTTTAATGGGGCTGAAAACCAATGTTAGCATTGTTGTATGCATAAACATCTTAGCAAACATCCATGTCAGAATTTTGCTGCAGTAAAAAATGAGGAGTTGTCCATAATTAGGTAGCATTGCTTTGTGGAATTACAAGTAGTATTAGCATTTCATGCTGTATTACATTCTCAACAATTACACGTTTTACCACACCCAGAATTTTACATGGGACACAAGTAAGACTCACTGGGCAATAATGTAGTGCATCATGCCTTGAACCCTTTTAAAAATGGGAGCCAACACATGAGGTTTCTAACTATCAGAGACTTTCAGTAGAATGATGGTTTAAATGATGAAAATGGTTTTACAAACTCCTCACAGCAAGATCCAATTAACTAGAGGTGGACCCCATCAGTGAACCCTGGGAGGGATGGCCCGGGCTGCCACGAGGAGTCGAAACCCATGACAACCGCCAAGTAAGACTTTACCCATTCACCTTCACCACCAACCTACACCAGGCAAACAAACCCTTCTGGCTGATCTATTTACAACAGGGAGAAAAACCGGGCGTGGCAAACACCGCAGCCAACCCCTACTTCTCTGAACAATGGTCTCTATCGTGCGCCACTTCCCTGCCACGCACTCGCCAATTAGCCAGTCCAAACTATAGGGAAATACAGAGTTCACATCTCGCTGATGACAATCGACAGAGAGTGAAACCGAATGGGCCACACTTAGATATCTTTGCCAGTAACGTTTGGGTACTTACGCCACAAACCTAAAAAATAATCGAACCCCTGAAGTACTCACCAACTCCATCAGCCCGTCCTTCGAACAGTTATGTCAAAGATGTACTGGAAAAGCCGAGGCCGGGTCCATTCATACAGCGGTAGAACTGCGGCGGATCACCGAGGCCGGCAACAGATGGGTCGGAAGTAAAGGTGGAACAGGTATTACAGACCCTTCACCGACACTGATGAACTCCAAATGCGGTTATATTTCCAAGGCGCTGGGTAGCTTAGCACAGATTTCAAAAATATTATTGGACAGTCATTCATAAGTTCACAAATGGCATTGGTTTCTTGGTATTTGTCACCTCGGAGAACTTCATTGCTCCAAAAGCCACTTTGAGGAAATATAAAGCTGACTTTTTTTGCATTGAACGGGCTCCATAGTGTCTAAAAAAAGTTGTCTCTTTAACAAAATGACCTTCGATTGCCCAGTCAAAGCATCTTAATTGCCAAACGGGGCCTGAAATATTTACTTTAGCGATACCAAGTACCACCAGTTTTGCCAACTATGGATATTTGTACTTCTTGCCCATCACTCAGAATAATAAATATTGAATAAATGTTGATTAATATAAATGCATAATATATAACAATAAATATTGATAAATATTGAATAAATATTGAATAAATATTGAATAAATATTGAATACATATTTAATTAAATATTGGCGATATTGACACAAAAGTAGGATCTTCTCGTAATGACGTCACCTGCGCCAGTTGTAACTGGACGGAGACGTTTTAGCCCCAACACCGAGAAACGTCTTAGTATGCATCTATCAAGCTGTACGCGAAGTTTTGTTATGTTCGACCAGGGATTCTTTGAGTGGGCGCATACGGCTGGAAACTGCTAGTTGTTTACAGGCTATGGACTTCGGGGGAACTCAGCAAACAATGTTTTCTTCCCTATTCCCTTCTGGAGTACAAAATATTTCATTTTGTCCGGAGTCACAATCCTGGAGTACCAAAATTTATTGAGTATGCCATAGCACCCAGCAAGTGCCAGTTTTTCCAACACTGCCTAGCATCACTAAGTCCCGTGCGCCGCTCGTCAGTAAAAGTCAGCACACGGCACCGGGAGCGGTCATTTGGCTTTTGGGAGGAAATGGTAACCAGTGTGTTATGTCCCACCGTCGCGCGGCAAGAAGCAAGCGAGTATTCGCTGACGCGTGACCCGGCCGCCTCTGGCACCGGTCACAACTCTAGGCCGCCCGGCGGCTGTGAGAGGAACCGTATCCTCACACCGCCACCCGAGTCGAGCGCATCGACTAAACACAACATAAACAATCGTACGTCGCTGGGGCCCAGCGCTACACCGAAACCGTTCCGGCCGAGTTCGATGACGCCACTGCGTCGCAGAACAGCAACTGGCGCGTCGTCGAGGTCGGGGTTGGCCGTCGCCGAGGCGGCCTCATGTAACACCAGGGCTCGCTCCCGCATGAAAGGGGCTCAAATCCAAAATCGGTGTGGCGCCGCCTCGCTGATTCGAACAGCCAGCAACCTATTCCACACCCAAAGAGGCCAGGGCAGGCGAAGGTGCTCCGTCTGCGGTTGCCAGCAGATCCACCTTCGGCGGCCTCATCAA
>JAOTOM010000758.1:5000-35000 GCA_034440615.1 Ashinkailepas kermadecensis
TAGCAAAACTTAAAATGTTGCTTATTATGCAAAAATTCATTTATAATCAGCTACCTCATTCTATTAGACCCCTTTTCACAGAATCGCTTAATACCCCATACACCACAAGATTACAAAACCACTTCCAACACAGCTATTCAAACAAAAATTATCGTCTCTTCACCATTGAATGTTTTGGACCCAAGCTTTGGAATATTATCATAGCAAAACACGTTCTGCATACAGAGATACCAAATTCTAAGATTGTTCTAAAACATCACATTAAGACATACTTCTTGAGCAGATATTAACTGACTTGAGCATAAACCTGTTGGATACTAAGGGAGTAAACATGCATATGCATGTGTGTTTGTGTGTGTGCATGTCCTTGGATGTATGTGTGTGCAGGGGTGCTGGCACGTGAGTGCATGTGTGTGTGTGTGTGTGCGTGTGCGTGTGCGTGTGTGTGTGTGCGTGCGCGTGCGCGTGCGTGGGCGTGCGCGTGTGTTGTTTGTGTGCTTAACTATATATAAAGGTTGAAAACACCCAACCATAGTTCCTCCCAAACTCCACCCAGCAACAAGCCTATGCATAGCTGGATGGAGTTGTGGGAGGAGCCAAGGTAAACAAAATGAATTTGAAATTAGGAGTGCTCACTATCATCTGTCCACTAACCAGCTATTAACAATATAGTTTAGATCTTAACTTCTTGTTGGGATGGAACTATGGCCAGTCATATGCCACCTTTGGGTATGACTACTTACTGCATTCTTTATTATTAGTTTTATTGCTCTAATACCGGGTGCTTTGTATGCTTATTTATTTGGTTTCCATCTCTTAGCTGGGAGTGCCACGACTTCACTTTTATTTTATTTTGTTAACGTAAGGTGGTTGCAGTCGTTGGGTAAGAGGAGGGGGCGCTCCTGGTCACCTTATCCTGGGTGGCGGACCTTAAAAAAAGGAAAAAGAAGAAGTGTTTTTACACAACGTTCGCTATGTACTCATTTGAAGGCAATGGAATTATCAAGCTGCTGTCTCAATTGGTTTGGCTGTTACGGCAGATAAACCAGGAGGCCGAAAATCCCCCCCCTAGTGACTCGCGGGTTAAGTTAGGGGGAACCTAAGTGGGTGATTCGGAGTTGCCTTGAAGTTTCAGCCCGAAATTGGTTATTCGGAGTTGGGTTCGGAATGTCGCTGACAACCAATTGTTTGGCCAATATGGAATGGGGGCGGGGGGAGGGGCGTGGGCAACGTAGGAATTTTCAAAATTTAGGGAAAATTTAGGAAAAAAATTTGGATTAGTCAAAATTTGTATTTTATGTGACTTTCTACCTACATTATGTTCTTGAAGTTTTCGCGATTTGCATTGTTCGTTCGTTGGTTGGTTATTGGTTCTTACGTCGCATTTGGCCGCTAGATTATTAGCATTACTAATCACTCACGCCCATCAGTCGTGGGCGGCGAGCGGCGACAGGTGAGATTGGAACCCACAACCTTTCGGTTTAGAGAGCAATATCTAACCCCAAGATAACTTCGTCCCTACGATGCGTATTGCCACTTGATTTCGTTTCATAGTCGACACAACGCATGTGTCTACATATATAAATGCGTGAATTACTTTGTACATTTGTGACTTAAGGTAACAACAGGTCATGCAAATGACCTTCCATGATCATAAGATGGAAACAAACAGAAAACCAAACAAACAACAAAAACTTCTACACAGAGAAGGTGGTTTTAAACGACTTGTAAGCACCAATGTCCCGTCCTGATCTAAAAATGCCGAAGGGCATAGTTCTTAACTTGATTGAAAGTAAAATAAGCTGAAACGTTTTGGCCCACATTGGTAAGGAATGCTGTGCTTTTAATAAAAATTAGATATATTAGATCTCAAACTTTTCGATCATGGATCATTTTCAAGAGTGACAATATTTTGTACACATCAATTCATGACAAAAATCATACACTGAAATCACGCACCGAATTCAAATCGCATCCTCGCATATATTGTCGCCTCAACAAGAAATCACCTTCACATCTCGCATGCACTAAGCTCAACATACACGGTATGCACATTTCCCGATATCATACATCACACGGATCTCACAATGTCTGCAATCGCCTCCCTATCGCTCCCTCTCCCCCTCTCTAACTATATATATATATATATATATATATATATATATATATATATATATATATATATATATATATATATATATATATATATATATATATATATATATATATATATATATATATATATACCCATACATACATATACACATAAACACATATATACATATATATACACATATATATATATATATATATATATATATATATATATATACATATATACATATTTCCCTCCCTCTCTCTCTCTCTCCCTTTTCCTTGATCATCCCTAGTATCCGTCTCTGGATCATCTCTCCATTCTTCATATCTGACTACTCTGCTATATGTTTTGTATGAGTGAAAATACCAAAACAAGTGCCTACGTGTGAAATACTAAGGTTATGTGATGTACCATGAGGAGTTCTGGGAATTCATGGTGGGATGTGTGTCTCGAATACATAGGGACTCCAAATCCTTCAGATCCGCGTTGTCTCTAGCTGACCCTAGTATCTTTACATACAAATTTACGTTGGTCTCAGAATGTTCCATGGATGGGTGGCTTTCGAGCATGTGTTCGCCCATGGGAGTCTAGGAGCGTCTCAAACATGCGTCACTGAGATGTTCATTGTATCGCTCCCTGATAGGTCTTTTAGTTTATCCGATATAAAATTAGTGACGGCATGCTTTGCAAACAATTTTGTATACCACGTTCTTTTCAGTGCATTTCCCTTTCAGGCCATTGACACAGGTGTGACATACACGGTTGCCAGAAGGAAACTGAGGATTTTGCAGGGCTGATTTTACTCATCTGGATTTCAGTGTACTTCCATTAGTCCAGGCCACCTTCAAGTTCTTTATTCGAGATGATTTTACGATCCTTGTGCAAAGTGCATCGTTTATAAATGTCAGTCTAATGTAAGTATCACCTTCTGTTTTGCCCCGTTCACTCTGCTTACGTTTGTGCTGCTGTTTTACGCTTTTCCGAAACCAGGTCAGAGCCCTTTTCGCTGCCATCGATACCTTCTACCTCGGGTATCCATTGGTAACAAACAATTCATCAATGATGCGCAAACTCCGCAAACAAGTGTCCTCGTCCGACGATAGCCTTGCTGCTCGTAACATCTGGGATGAAAGCACTGCCGATTTCGTGCTCATGGGATGGGCTGAACAATAGTGTAAGATTATTGGGGCGGTCATGGGCTTGATATATAGTTCTGTCGAGTACGAACCATCAGCATGATCGGTGAACCATGTATCCAGAAATGCAATGGAGCCCTTGTCTAATGAGTGTTCCAAGGTGAAGGATATTTCTGGGTGCTCCATGTTTATGTTTGTGTAAAGTTCCATCAGTGATTTAATTCCATGGGTCCAAATGCCAAATACGTCGTCGATGTACCGTAGGTAGATGATCGGCTTCAAAGTTGTCTTCGCTAAGAATTGTGTTTCAAACCAGTGCATGAAGGCTACAGCAAGGGGAGGGGCACAGCAGTTTCCCATGGCACCTCCCTTGGCTTGCTTGCAGACTGAATCACTGAATCTAAGAATGTTGCTATGGTAAATGTGGTTCAGAAACACTTCACAGTCCGGTAAGCTAAGGCCGAATAGATTAATATTGTTCACATTGTGCTCAAGTAGTTTCAGGACCGCATCAATACCTTCCTGTATTGGAATACTTCCATAGAGATTTGTTACATCCATAGTGAATGCTATGCTGCCAACCGACAAGCGCTTTGGAAAGCATTCTCGTACTTTGTCCAGATAGCTTTCAGTGTTTGTCAGATGTGCTGGTATGAAAGCCAAAATTTTGGTTAGAATTTTGCACATAAACCAGGAAAGCTTGTCTGAAGGATCTCCGCATGCTGATACTATGGGACGCAGTGGTATATCGGGTTTGTGGGTTTTTTTTGGAGGCCATATAACTCAGCTGTGCGGCTGAAGTGAGGGATCAACGGTTGTACGACATCTTTTGGTAATTTCTGGGAGAGGGTGGACTTGATGAGGATGCTGGTTCTGATATCTAGTCTTAGTGGGGTTCGGATGTTTCGATACCGGCTGATATTCCGTGGTCAATTTGGTAGCTCTTTGTACGTAATCTGCCTTGTCCATTATGACAAAACCTTTGCATTTATCTGGTGGCTTCATGATGATGCTGGTGTTGACTTCAAGTTCCTTGATGGCCTTACTTTGGTTATCGGTGATGTTATTTCTAGCTGTGGGGTGCCTTCTGAAATATTTCATTAACTTGGACTTAATGTCTCTGAAAATTTCTTCGAACTCTATCGGAGCCTTCGGTGGCTGGAATGCAGGTAAATATGCGAATGATGGGCGAATGCCTAGGGAATTTCGTGTTGTGTCGCCGGATAGTTGACTCATCGCCATGTGACCGTTATTGCGCTTAGAATCCGTAACATACCTCCATCTGAGTGCACAGAGCGCACGCTCAATTCCTACTTTCACTTTTCGCAAGCATGCTCGTCCTACGTTTTGTGCAAGAGCGAAATTCGGGCCATAATCAAGCACGTCCAACACTTGGGCATCTAGCGGTGCATTTGATAAATTTTGTGTGTGCCTATAATGACTATGTCTGGGTATCGGGTAAACAGGCAGATCATGGACAAAAGTTTTAGTACGTATTCTCCGACGAGTGTGTGAGGCTCGTGCACTGGAAGTCATGGCCACTTGTGACCTAGTGTTCCCACTGCCCTGCAATATGCATTCGCCTATTACTGCGTGATGCACAATTCCAACAATGCGAACAGCAGCGAGCCTAATTACCTCTCCCCCATCACGGAAGCCCCTCACCGTACGACACAAACAATCACTAGCCAGTTCCTGCAGATCCGGTACCAGCTTTGTGGGCTTGCCGAACACTATACAGGTCGATAGCCATTCTGCGTCAGGAAAGATTGCTAAGTAGGGTTCGTCATATGAAGAAAGTCCGATTACTGGAGCCACGTGCACAACCATCAATGGAAGCTGTTTACACACCAGGAGGGGGTTACGCCGAGCAACAGCGTACCTTCGGCCAACATAACAGCACCAACAATGGCAACAACGTCGCTCATTGCAACACTGCTCTGGTAAGAAGTACCAAGAGTATCAGTACCAGAAATGGCAGGAGCACTGCCGGTAACAACGGCATTCTTCAAGTCGGCGAAACCTACCGGAACAGCAGTACCACGGAAGACAGTAGCGTTTCTCAGGACAGGGCCGAGGGGAATAGCAACACCACCGAAGACAATGTTCGGTGGCCCCTCAGGGTAGGACGTTCAGGGACAGCAGCGTCACCAAGATGAACACCGCGACTGAGAACGGCAGGACGACCGAGGGCAACTGCACCGCTCAGGGCAGTTGGGCAGGAGCGGTGCACCAGGCACCTCTGTGGTCCTGTGCGGGTCGGCCCGCTAGAGAGGGTGGCCCCCTTGTGCAGGTGGGCACCCTGGAAAGGGTGGGCCCCCTGAGTGGGTGGGCCCCCTGGAGAGGGTGAGCCTCCTGGAGAGGGTGGGGTCTGGATAGAGTGGACCCTGGAGAGATTGGGCCCTTTGAGAGGGTGGGTGTCCTGGATAGGGTGGGCCCCCTGGAGAGGGTGGGCCCCCTGAGAGGGTGGGCCCCCTTGAGAGGGTAGGCCTGGGTAGACTGGACACCGGAGAGTGGGCCCTTTGAAAGGGTGGGCCCTTGGATAGTGTGGGTCCCTGGAGAGGGTGGGCCCTGTAGAGGGCGGGGCCCCTGAAAAAATGGGCCCTGGAGAGGATGCGCCCCCTAAAGAGGGTAAGACCTGAATAGAGTGGACCCTGGAGAGAGTGGGCCCTTTGAGAGGGTAGGCCTCCTGGATAGGGTGGGCCCCCTGGAGAGAGTGGCCCCCTAGAGAGGGTGGGCCCTGGAGAGGGTGGGCCCCTGGAGAGAGTGGGCTCCCTGGAGAGGGTGGGCCCCCCTGGACATGGTGGGCCCTGGAGAGGCTGGGCCACCTGGAGAGGGTGGGGCCTGGTTAGAGTGAACCCTGGAAAGAGTGGGCCCTTTGAAAGGATGGGCCTCCTGGATAGGGTGGGCCCCCTGGAGAGAGTGGTCCCCCTGGAGAGGGTGGGCCCTGGAGAGGGTGGGCCCCCTGGAGAGGGTAGGCCCTGGAGAGGGTGGGCCCTGGAGAGGGTGGGCCCCCTGGAGATAATTGGCCCTGGAGAGAGTGGGCCCTTTGAGAGGGTGGGCCCCTGGATAGGGGGGCCCCTGGAGAGGTTGGGCCCTGGATAGGGTGGACCCTGGAGAAGGTGGACCCCCTGGAGAGGGTGGGCCCTGTTGAGGGTGAGCCCCTGGTAAGGGTGGGCCCCCTGGAGAGGGTGGGCCCCCTGGAGAGGGTGGGCCCCCGGAGAGGGTAGGCCTGGGTATACTGGACACTGGAGAGTGGGCCCCTTTGAAAGGGGGGAGCCCTTGAGAGAGTGGGCCCTCTTGAGAGAGTGGGCTCCCTGGAGAGGGTGGGCCCATTAAAAAATGGGCCCTGGAGAGGGTGCGCCCCTTAAAGACGATGGGGCCTGGATAGAGTGGACCCTGGAGAGAGTGGGCCCCTGGAGAGGTTAGGCCCTGGATAGGGTGGACCCCCTGGAGAGAGTGGGCCCTGAGAGGCTGGGCCCCCTGGAGAGGGTGGGGCCTGGTTAGATTGAACCCTGGAAAGAGTGGGCCCTTTGAAAGGATGGGCCTCCTGGATAGGGATGGGCCTCCTGGATAGTGTGGGCCCCCTGGAGAGAGTGGGCCCCCTGGAGAGGGTGGGCCCCCATTACAAAATGTCTAGAAGTAGTTATACAAAGGCGAGGGAATACCCTGGTGGAGGGGGGGCTAGGGGTCGGGTACATACAGCGCAATCCCGCACGGTTCGCGACCGAGTTCCACTTGCACCCCTCGCGAAAACATTCTTCACATCCCACCCACCCACCCCCGGTAGCGGAACCCCCTGCAACTGGGGGCCCCCTATGGCTGGGGGCCCTTGCTGCGGGGGGGACCCTAGGTTGGTGGCGGGGGTTGCCATTTTTAGAATTATCCACCCATGACTATGCCTGTTAGGCAGCAGCCCAAAATTCGTTTAGTTAGGCATCAGGAAGCAAATGAAATGAATCATCTCCAAAGAATGTGTGATAGCTAATGGAAATTGAGCCAGTTCCAGGTGTTATATACTGGTTCCCAAATAGGTGAAGACTCTGATCTTGTTGCCTACATTACTCGAGATTTGAGTTTTCTTAATCTGAAGTTACATCCTTGCTTTGACGCCTCAAATCATGGATTCAGGCTATGCACATGACGCAGTGCACGCAGAAGACAACTTCACAACGGCGAATGCCATCAGCAATGGAAATATACAAGATTATGTGAAAGCACTACACTAAAACTGTGGTATTTCATGGTGATATACCAGTATATGGCCTAATGTTAGCTGGGCCATGTTATGCTAGGTTAGGTTAGATTTGTCTATTTATCTATGCAATAACTGCTACAGAAGAGCTTTCGTGATGCCAAAATGGTGCCATCTCACGGTGGTATATATGGCTTGTAAGGCTATGCTTTATTGTTATTTATTGATCATATTATCACAGGCTAGGTAGGGTTGGGTTGGATCTTTTTCGTGAGCTACTACTCTTCATTTACATAGGTATCGATTTCTTCTTTGGTACAACATCAAAATATTGTTTTTGAAAGCAGAATGGCTGCGAATGATTTTCGAGTCAAGATGTCTTCCACATTCTGGTTGGCAGTGCCTCACAAAATTAGTGAACTTCGGCTTGGATGAATCCTGCCAGTGTGTAGTTTTTTGGTTGGTGTCGCTGTCTCCTTCCAATTCAAGCGGTTTGTTCGAAATGTAATAGAGCCTGCAGGCACCCGGGACATACATGTCAGCGTGAATGGTACCAAGAGATGGCACAGCGTTGATATTGGATGACTCGGTGTCGGTGGCGATGACGCAGCCAGGTTTTTCCAACACATCCTCGAAAAGGTTTCGTAGGTATATTTACTAAGAGGGGAAGTGAGTTTAGTAGGAATGTTTACTAAACTTCCGGAACTTTAGTAGGTATAATTACTAAACTTGCCTACGGAGATACATACAGTGTGACCGGAAATGAGGACGTGAAAGAGGTGGGTGGTATCCTCTCTCTCTTAGTATTTTCATAGCCGTGGCCGCCGTGGCTTTTCTGGCATAAGTAAATACGGCCGGCCGCGGGTACTCGCTGTCACGTTTCTTAATCCGCAGTTTTGTGGTTGTTCCAGTCGGATTCGGTAGATGCAGGTGAGTAGGTTGGTGTAGTCTCGCAGTTGTTCTCAGTTTGTGCTTTTTTAGGTACCTACCTACCTATATAGGTAAATGTACCAATGTGAAACCAGATATCAAAGAACCCACCAACTTCGTACCTAGGAAGGTAGGTACCTAGGCACCTGGTTAGGTTCCTAGGCACCCGGGTAGGTTTCTAGGTAGCCGGGTTGGTTCCTAGGCAGCCGGGTAGGTTCCTAGGCACCCGGGTAGGTTCCTAGGCACCCGGGTAGGTTCCTAGGTAGCTGAGTAGATTCCTAGGCACCCAGGTAGGTTCCTAGGCACCCGGGTAGGTCCCTTAGGCACCCGAGTAGATCCTTAGGCACTATGGTATGTCCATAGGCACCCGGTGTAGGTACCTAGGCACATGGGTGGGTATCTAGGCACACACATGTAGGTGCCTAGGCACCCCGGTAGGTACCTAGGCACCAGGTAGGTGCCTAGGCACCCAGGTAGGTACCTAGGCACCCAGGTAGGTACATAGGTACCTAGGCACCCGTGTGGGTACCTAGGCACCCAGGTAGGTACATAGGCACCCAGGTAGGTACCTAGGCACCCGGGTAGCTACTAGGCATCCAGGTAGGTGCATAGGCACCTGGGTAGGTACCTAGGCAACTGGGTACATACCTAGGCACACAGGTATGTACATAGGCACCCATGTATGTACCTAGCACCCAGGTACATACCTCGGCACCTAGTGCATGTACCTAGGCACCTGGGTAGGTATCTAGGGCACCCAGGTACCTGGTACCTGGGTACCTAGATACCTACTCTATCTAGGCACCTAGGTACCTGGGCACGTGTGAATTTGTTTATAGGGTTGTTTTGCTTGTTTTTATTTATCTTTGGATTACCATGTTTATGAATGTGATGATGATAGGATTTATTTTATAGGTGAATTAAAAAAAAATTGAAACACTTCCCAATTTAATAAAAATGTAAACCAGCCTAACCTAGCCAAACCCGACACATTTGTTTGCTTTATGGAGGAAATGTGTGTCAAAACTTTTCTTCCTACCACCTTATAGCACAATAATAACTGAAAGCCAAAATAATGGAAAAAACTCTAATTTTGGCCACAGTAGCTCGGTTGGTGGAGTATCAGACTTTCGATCCCGAGATTGTTGGTTCAAATCTTGCCACCCGCAGCATTACTGAATCCATAGGCAACCAATCAGTGAGAGGCTGGAGATAGCTATATGACCTAGTGGTTGAATGTGTTGTCAAAGAATCCAGGGTTCTTTAAAAAAGGATTTTTTTTTCAAACAGCTTAGGTTAAGCAAGGCTGAGGTAGTTTTTTTTATGTTGAGAATTACAGAACATAATTTGCTTGGTATTTTAATTTTTTAATTTTATTTCTTGTTCTCCAAAGTTTTGCTAGTTTGTTCTAAGTTAGGTTATGTTCCATTTGTGTTTTATTTGTTTAACATTTCTTTTTATGCTATGTTACCTGACTCAACACTGCCTTTTTGGATTATTTTGCTAGCAAACTGAAAAGTAAGCATTCACTGAAAATAATTGGTCCCACCATTTTAGCCACCTTCATAAACATGGTATACAAATAAAAATTCCCAAAACTAAAAATTATGCCTTATACTGCAAATTTACCTTGGCACCTAGGTAAGTAAGCCTAAGTTGAAGTGTGCCTACCTACTGTAGCATGCAGACTTGTGCTCTACCCAATTTCTTTAGTCGACTCACATGTGACTCATAGATCTTGATACCTGATTCAACTCATGATTCAGAGCAGGTCAAATTATTTGATTAGCTCAATTCAGACTCAGAGCCCACAAAGCATGACTTGGCTTGCAACTCAAACAGACTGACATATATTTGTATCAATTCAGATCCGACTCACTGGTATCAGACTCAGGAGCCATATGATTGTGTGCACTATATATATATATATATATATATATATATATATATATATATATATATATGTGTATGTAGCATACGCATACATTATAATGTATGCATATATAAATATATAGATGTATAGATGCATACATGTATATATATGCATATATTTTTTTTTTGTAGATGCCATACAACAAGCAACGTCAGATGACATCCATGTTCTATAAATTTAAGTCATAGGGAAGAAAGGTGAGGTCATCAAAGCACTCAATCAGACATTTGAACTTTACATGTCTTGACTTGAAATGCTACTCGAGTGTTCACCACAGGCTACCGCTTGATACCAGATTTGATGTTCGTGATGTTAGGAACATCATGGCTATCAAGGATGCACATCAAATTACATGGCCTGAATGTCGCAGTTTGACCCCAGGTCACCAAGGTTGGTTTTACTACTAGAGCATGTCACTATAAGTATCTCAGATGATAAATTATGTATATATATATATTTATATGAATATATATATATGAATATATATATGAATATATATATGAATATATATAGGAATATATATATGAATATATATATGAATATATATATGAATATATATATGAATATATATATATAAATATATATATATTAATATATATATGAATATATATATGAACATATATATGAACATATATATGAACATATATGAATATATATGAATATATATATGAATATATATATGAATATATATATGACTATATATATGAATATATATATATATATATATATATATATACTTCAGGTTCTGGTATTCCCGCATGAACTCTCCAACTTCCTCACACAGGAATCCAACCGCAGGGTAGGGATCCTTGCCCTCGTCCAGATGGCACAGCAGGCTTCATAGGTCTTCTTGAAGCTTTCCGGGAAAGGCAATTTCTGCTTCAGGTGAAAGAATTGTGACATGCGAAGTACGTCGCCTCGCGTTGGAAGCCGTGCAGTTGAGAAAAACTCAAGGGGACTCCATAATAACCACCATTCTGGTCCACTTCGCGTACTCGGTGCTGAGGAGGCCATCTGCAAAAGAGAGAAACCAAAGATGGGATTTTGCGCGACCTTTAAATATGCATGAAATCGTCCAAAATTTGGCACACAATACAGGCACATATAGTGGAATAAAAATAAACCTGTGGAGTGCACTTCCTTGAAACTTTTAAAATTACCATGTATGTTTGGACCAGGCTAATATATATATATATATATATATATATATATATATATATATATATATATATATATATATATATATATATATATATATATATATATATATATACATATTATACATACATACATATATTCATGTATGTATGTATATATATAATTCTCTGATTTCATTAGACACAGGTAAGTATCCTTTCACATCAATAATACTTATTTGTAGTTATTTTCATTGTTTTTTTTGTACATAACTTCATTACCCCTCATTCTTTGTTGACTGGCAGCTGACAATTTGACAATTGTAATGCTAAGCATGAATAATTATGCTGTGTTTTTACTCTCTACTTTGTGTCATGGCATAGTATTCACGAAGTATCGGAAGTATATGTATCGGATACATGTTTATATCATTTGTTCATAACTTGCATTTTAGTCATAAGACTCAAATGACTAAAGACTCAAATCACAAGACTAAAATGACATGCCTTGCAAATGTTTGCTTTTTTGTTTTGTATTTCAAAACAAACATGGGTGTAGCCACAGCACTCTGTTGGCTCAAAAATTACTTTCAAGGGCGTATACATTTTGTCCTTGACATTAATTCCATGCAGATTTTCAACATTCTGTTGTGCTCATTTCAACATCTCACACCTGAAAAAAAAAACATTATTTTAACACCGATGGATCTCCCTTGCCACTACTAAGTGGCGCGATTTTAAAGAAATGTCACTCCTGATGTGTGATTTTCCAAAGAATCACCGGAAGGAGAATTTGCTGTGCCTATTTTATTTTAAGTCTGATATGGCATTTCAAGAAATAATATTTTTCGGTTTGTATCGGATCCATTCTCAGAAACGGAAGTGGGGCACCTGTTTGTGACATATTGTGTCCGTATACTCCTGCTTCCTTGACTGTCCGCAGCGCGTCGCCTCAGCGCCAGAGAGGACGTCTCTCTTGGAGTAGCTAGACTGGCCACCATGCCGTGCAACCCTATGCAGATATGCCTCCTGTGGAGCAGCTGCGCCATATCTGTGCTGGTCCCAGTGCTGGTACCAGTACCAGTCGGCGTTTTGAATGTTCATGCTCTGTTGCAGGAGCCGCTGCCGACACGCCCGGCGGTCAAGCCTTCGTTGGTCAGCTGCCTGCAACGTCGCCTTCACGGCGCGATTGCACCGTTCTACTGCCCCAGATGCTCCCTGTTGGTAGCGTGGGGCCCGGACATGACTTACACCCACACTCTGCAGGTAATGTCTGAGAAAAAATGTATAGGTAGTACGTGCCGTTGTCGGACAGCAATTCCCTGGGGTATACTTTGCGTGGTGCCAAGACCTCGATAAATTCAATACACGCGTGACAGTTTGGCTCCGAGCGAAATCCAGCGTTTACCTACTTGGGAGAAGTCGGCTGCCAAGACCACGGCATATCGCTGAGCGTGGGCTGCATCCATAGGTCCAATAAAGTCCAGCCCTACCTTGTTCCAGGCTGCCGCTGGTAAAGGCACTGAATGCATTGGAGTATGTCGAAGTACCGCCGTCTCATCCATACGCAGTGGTGCAGACTTTACAGCTCTTGCCTCCACCATCTCGATCAATGCCAGGCCACCAATATAGCTCCTGCAGGCGCTGCTTGCATCTGACGATGCTCTGGTGCCACTGATGTGCCAGGCTGGGCAGTCTGAGCGAAGCAGACTTTCTGGAACGATTAGGCAATCGCCGCGCACATCCATACATCTGCACAATGAGTTGATCCCCGAGGTGGAAGAATTGCTGAAGTTCAGGCGAGCAGTCGCTCGGCCTACGAGACCACGGACGCGATACCTGATCACGCAACACGATCTTTACTTATAGCCGCCACCAACTCTTCATCGATTGCCGCCGGACGGTCCCTTACTGTAGCGATACATTTGTATTTGTCCTCCACCACTTCTGCCGATTCCGGCAGTCGCGACAACCCATCTGCAGGACGTACACCTCCCTTCACACGCTAAACTGTGAACGAGTACTCCATGAGCCAGTCTGACCACTTTGTTATCCTCATGGCAGTTTGGGCGACACCCGGTGACGTCAGCGGTGTCTGCAATGCCACATGGTCAAGTCGTAGTCAACTGCTGATTCCAGAGATACTTCCTCCATTTCGCCACTGTCCACACAACCGCCAGCGCCTCTCTACCATACTGCAGCGCCTCTGGGCTTGGTTTAGCGTACGCAACGTGAATGCTACCACCCTCTCTTCCTCTGAGTTAGGCTGAGACAGCACCCCACCCAGGCCCACATCGCTTGCATCCAAAGTTATGACTGTGGAAGCTGAGGGTCGTAAATGGTGACTCCGCGACTGCCTGGTACAGCACGTCCCCCTTTGAGCACTGCCGCGAGCTCATCTATCCACTTGGACGGCATCGCCTCCTTCAGCAGCATCCTCCTCGGTGGCTCCTCGGTTAGCCGTTGGTGTCAGCCATGGAACTCTGGCCCCTACCTGCCCGCCAGCCTCTGTCGCCAACCCTCCTGCCGTACCATCAACCGCTGCCGCTATCCAACCTGTCCCACGATCAACCAATGACGTCAAGCGACTTGTCCTTCCATCAATGAATCATCCTTTGACCGTTTTCGTTGATCATGCGCCATCTGCACTCCTACCAGCCCGTGCTTACAGCAGTTTTGCCTCCTCCTCAACCCGTCCACCATCCGCTGCTATAACCTATCCCGCTACTTCTTCAACCCACACACCAACCGTCACGACAATCTACTCTGCCCGTCCGTTTGCCAAGCGCCCGAGAACCATATCATCTGTCCGTGCTTCACCGGCACCAGCCTGCCCGCGAGCCAATCCCCCACCACTCATCCTGTCTCTGCATCAGTTTCGCACTCTTTGCCTTTCGTTCGTTCTACGCCGTCTGCGCACATACTGATGGCCCTGATGGCAGCCGTTTTGTCTTGTCCTCAACCCACTCATCAACAGAGCGTGAAGCCATCGAAGTTATATTGGGCTAGATTGGCGGTCCCGACCTTCATGTATGGTTATAAGTATCGTGTGTGGACATAAATGAAGTGAAATCATTGTTGTAGCGCATATTTTGATTAATGCCTGTAATTAACTGTGTGTTATACAGTGCGTGTGCACGCTTGTGCTCGTGTGTGCGCGCTTGCCCGTTTACGTGAAAAATGTGCTTGTGAAACATTGATCAGGTATGTACTAACCTCGAAAAGCTTTTGTGTACATTCATGGAGTTGTAAAGCATTTGAATCGCTCATTGTTGAGGAGCAAGCTGAGCTACTTGGCGGAAAATTCATGTCACATGTACCTCAATGTTCGTCTGAGACTTCCTATTTGCGTCAGATATTCAAGAGCGTGCAGTGACTCCTAACATATCAGCATGATAATACCGCGAAACGTCTTTTGGATAAGCGCATCCGACTGAAGCGAAGAATGCGCTCGATCGCATATGACTGTTTTTTTTTGTATGTGCAATCTACCACGGCGAAAGATGCAACCGCGTTTAGCGTACGTGACTGTTTTTCATGTACCACACCATGGTGATCGAAAATGGAAGTGAAGTCCAGATATGCGTAATAAGTGGACGGCGAAATAGGCAACGAGTTGTTATAATTTTCATTAAAGGTACACTAATCGTCAAGCCTATGTCAAATTCAGTACTTCTGGACAACCTGTTTTCTTCCGATCGTTAAGTGAATCTTAACCGGTCGTGACGACTGTAGTGCGGCGGTTGGTTGATCGTAGGTCTTCGTCGTAGGTCATGGACCTCTGGGCCGACGAAGGGGATTCAGGACGTGCGTCACCCTTGGGTCGGCTTTGGCCCACGCTGATCTCTATGCATCTCCAAGAATTGGCACGACAGCACACCATGTCGATGCACAACACGAAACTTACCCGATATATAATGATCAAGAATACCACCATATTGCCCTGATGTCGCTGGGTACCAAAACTAAATTATCATAGAGACAGCTGTCATCCGTGAAATGGATCCGATAATTAATCGACAGCTCAACATGAGAGATACGGTGTCTCTTTATGATTGGCAACTCCCCCAGGAATAGGACTTTTACTATGTACCCTCCGTACATGCTTTATGTACTGTATGTACTTACTATGTACAGCGGATTCCACAATTGAAATCGATCTTTCTTGACATTCATTAATACGTTCCATACTACGATGTGACACAGGTGACTTCACCACGTGCTTCTGCTCATGTGGAAAGTATTCTCCATTCCCATTATTACCATAAATAGCACATGTGAATACTGGCGCCATATTCGAATGGAAACATGAAAGACAGCCGGTAGTCTGTCGTCGGGACCGCGTCTTGGTTTCAAATTGCATCAACCCACCTTTGTGACCACCCACGGTACATACAAATTTAATGGCATCGCTCACCCCCGCGACAGGCGGTCTCCTGACGGCGGCCGCCACCGTTAATCCCGGAATATGCAACGAATGCTCACCACTGGACTCACCGAATACTGTCGCCGCTACTGCTCAGCAGGGTGCCGCTTGCATATATATGTATGTATATATATATATATATATATATATATATATATATATATATATATATATATATATATATATATATATATATATATATATATATGTTGTGTTAACCGTGTCCATATCGGTTCGTCTAGCGACCGTCGTATACCGTAAGTAGTTACATTTTAACATTATATATACTTTTAAAATGTTATACTTCATGCCTATAATATAACAATTGGTCAATACGCAACGGATCACTATCCATATAATGTATTTTGCCTTCAAATGAGTTCAACAATCAATCATTGTTCGTATTTCACATAGAGTTCGTCTTCTGAGTGCTGGTTACGCATAGTGAAAGTAAAAAAAATATGATCACAAGGCAAACAAAACGCATGAATGACGGAATTGCGGCGCGCCGCTCGGTTAGCTCGTTCGTTGGGAGAGCGCTGTTCTTGTGGATGTTGTCGAACCCGCCCTGACAAAGCGGCTCCACTTTTCTGATGCGCCTCGCGCGGTCCACGTGTGGACCATCTGGAAAACTACGCTAGTAAGCGGCTCTCGACTCCTCTTGACCACTAGTAAGCAGCAAGCCGAGGTGAACCGAGGTGGTCTTCCCCTCCCCTCCCTTAGCAGCCAAAAATATACTAGATAAAACAAGAAATTTTGAGATCTTCACCATGCAAAACCAAACGTTTCCAGCGTGCGAAGCGCGTCGAAAGCAGTTACTGTTTCATTTTATATATATATATATATATATATATATATATATATATATATATATATATATATATATATATATATTGTGTTAACCGTGTCCATATTGTTAGTCTAGCGACCGTTGGATACCGTAATTAGTAACATTTTCACATTATATATACTTTCATAAATAACACATGCGAGTACTGACGGCATATTCGGATGGAAACATGAAAGACAGCCGGTAGTCTGGCGCCGGGACCGCGTCTTGGTTTCAAATTGCATCAACCCACCTTTGTGACCACCCACGGTACATACAAAATTAATGGCATCGCTCACCCGACAGGCGGCCTCCTGACGGCGGCCGTCACCGTTAATCCCGGAATATGCCATGAATGTTCACCACTGGACGCTACGGACTGATTGCCACCCACCGAGTTGACCGAATGCCGTCGCCGCTACTGCTCAGCAGGGTGCCGCTTGTACACAAATACACAGTATTTGTGTACATGTATATATATATATATATATATATATATATATATATATATATATATATATATATATATATATATATATATATATTGTGTTAACCGTGTCGATATCGGTTTATCTAGCGACCGTTGTATACCGTAAGTAGTAACATTTTCACATTATCTATACTTTTATAATTCACAATTCACGCGTACAATATGGCAATTGGTGACTGCGCAATGCAACACTATCTACACAAGGTGTGTTGCCTTCAAATGAGTGCAACTATCAATCATCGTTCGTGTTTCACCAACAGTTCGTCTTCTGAGTTCTGGTTACGCATAGTCAAAGAAAGAAAATAAATTATATTTATGATCACAAGGCAAACAAAATTCATGAACTACGGAATTGCGGTGCGCCGCTGGGTTAGCTGATTCGCTGGGAGAGCGCTGATCTTGCGGATGTTGTCGAACCCGACCAGACAAGGCGGCTCCGCTTTGCTTATACGCCTCGCGCGGTCTACGTGTGAACCATCTGGAAAAGTACGCTAGTAAGCAGCTCTCGGCTCTTCCTTGCCACTAGTAAGCAGCAAGCATAGGTGAACCGAGGGGGTTTTCCCCTCCCCCTCCCTTAGCAGCCACAAATATACCAGATCAAACAAGTAATTTTGAGATCTTCACCATGCAAAACCGAACGTTCTCAGCGTGCGAAGCGCGCCGAAAGCAGTTTCTGTTTCATGGCATTTTTTCTGGTTTCCCCCTGTAGAAAATCCTGGTGCCCATAGTTGTCTATAGGCTAGATTGCCTATAGTTGTCTATAGTCCTAATGTCTGTTTCATGACATTTTGTATGGTTGCCCTCTGAAGAAAATCCTGGTGTCTCCCTGGCAGCCAGGAATAATCGCATTTAGCCTGTCGGCCGTACCGGCCGTCGTTGCACTGCCGACACGCTTAACCTTGGCCGCAAATCGTCTTTTGAATTAGGAGTGAACAAGCGGCGGAACAGCGAATTTTCGACTGCACGTGATGGTGCCTTCAAAAAGTTGTGATGGTGCCTTCAAGAAAGCGTTTGGTTTTTCATGGTGAAGATTGCAAAACTTCTTGTTTGATCTAGTATATTTTTGGTTGCTAAGGGAGGGAGGGGAAGACCCACTCGGTTCGCCTCTGTTTGCTGCTTACTAGTGACCAGGAAGAGTCGAGAGCCGCTTCCGAGCGTACTTTTCCCTTCTCGAAAGGGAGGTTGTGGTGGCACCAATGTAGCTTACTGCACGAAGCCTACGGTCTTCGTACGGGCGAAGTCTTGCCCGGACCGAATACGTTTCATGGTGCTCGAGTCTTTGTACATACGTGAACACACACCAGAAATAAACAAACACGTCAGCACACACGTCACGTTGTCACTCTGGAATAATGCGTGACCAAAAAGTTCGAAGGGGAGGAAATAACGTTGGGATGTAAATGCGATCCCAGTGCTTCATGTTGATTGTAAGTAGTTCAAATGAGAATATATTTGCTGCATGAATAGCCCTTCAGGAATAGACGAAATGTGAGATGATGTTACCAGAGTAGCTCATGTGAAGCCATGCATATATATATATATATACATATATATATATATATATATATATATATATATATATATATATATATATATATATATATATCTATATGCAGGGGCGTCGATTTGTATCCTTTTGCGGGGGCCATGGCCCCCCCAATGCTGATCTTGGCCCCCCCAATGTTGATTTGGGCCCCCCCAATAACCCATGCTATTTTTATGCTGATAAAAAGCTAAAGAAAAAAAAAGAATAAAAACACCGTTAGGTACATAGAACACTTAGTTGATGTTAACCAGCACATTTTGTACTGAAAAAGAACAGATTTGGATTAGATAGTGGACTGAGTATCCAAATTTTGCTCCACAATTCAAAATTATGTGCAAAAAAAACAAAATAGCTAGATTTCCCTCCACTGTGCAAGGAAAACTTACGCCATAAAATGTTAAGATTCGCTGATGATGCATTTTAAACCAGATTTTCTTTTTTTTTAATGTTAAGCCAAAAAACAACAATTGGATTGTCATACTGATGTTTGTACACACCACCAATGGCAAAACCACACACGTGAGCTTAAACAGGAAAAAATCCATTCTTAATTTCCAGTCATTGTCAAACTTGCATTGTCCAGTGAACAGCAGACAATCATCCTTGAGATTGTGGATATGCAAACTATAATTATCTTCAGCAGCCCACCTATCACACCATCAGCTTGATATTTACCTAGGTACCTACCTAAATGCCCAATAACAATGCATGCATTCAATATTGATATGGGGAAAATGAGAGCCATGTGTGGGCAAATCTGCCAGCTTATGATGCCATGACAGAGAAAACTCAGCAAGAAGCTGCATGGCCACTGCAATATAATTGGTATTCCTAAAAGAATAAAAAAGAAAGCTATGGCTCACATGACTTTTAAGCAAAGCTTAGTCATCCACGACCAATTATATACAAGAGAAATAGCCTTGACAAGCCCAATGTCTCGTACGCCGCAAAAACACCATTATTAAACGCCGCAAAAATACCATTATTTTAAAAGGTACACCAAAGTCGCATTCAAACCTTGATGACGTCACAGGTTTTTATTCGTATATTGCAGAAATTGGTAGCATCAGGCAAGTTTCAATTTAACTGCATGGGGGAGTGACTTTTTCAGGCGTACCGGACCACAGAGGTCATTTGCGCCACCTTTTTTGAAGCGAGTACGTTACATGTCTGACTATAAAAGCCGGTGTTTGCGATCAAGGTGCTGGCATGTGGACGTTTACATAAAGGGAATTTTACGTTATAGTTTGTGTTATATTTTAGGCGCTGAAGGCGGGGCTAGGATGGGGACATCCCCCTAATGTCTAGATGGCAGGGGCGTCGATTTGTATCCTTTTGTGGGGGCCAGGGCCCCACCAGTGTTGATCTTGGCCCCCCCAATGTTTATTTGGCCCCCCAATAACATATGCTATTTTTATGCTCCTAAAAAAGTTGAAGAAAAAAAGAAGAAAAACACCATGCTAGGTACATAGAAAATGTAGTTGATGTTAGCCAGCACATTTTGTAATTAAAAACACAGATTTGGGTTAGATAGTGGACTGACTCTCCACCTTTTGCTACAAAATTCAAAATGGTGTGCACAAAAACCAATTGTCATTGTCAAACTTGCATACAATCCAGTCCCGTGAACAACAATCAGTTATCATTGTGAGTGTGGATATTCAAACTATAATTAACCTCAACAGCCCACTCATCACACTATCAGTTTGATATTTGCCTGGTACCTAGGCACCTAGGTACATGCTGCAGAAAGACTTAGAAGAGCTTGTGAAGTGGTCCAAAAATGGCAGATGAAATTAAATTTTGATAAGTGCAAAATCATGCATGTATGCAGGGGCGTCGATTTGTATCCTTTTGTGGGGCCCCACCAATGTTGATCTTCTCCCCCCCCCCATGTTGATTTGGGCCCCCCCCAATAACCTATGCTATTTTATGCTGATGAGAAAGCTAAAGGGAAAAAATGAAAAACACCATGCTAAGTAGAAACATTGATGTTAACCAGCACATTTTGTACTGAATAGAAACAGATTTGGATTAGATAGTGGACTGACTCTCCACCTTTTGCTGAAAAATTTAAAATTGTGTGCAAAAACTAACAAAACAGCTAGAATTCCCTCCACTGTGGAAGTACAGCTTACATCTTTCTGGGTTGGTTGGTTGGTTATTTGGGTTTACTGGCGCATTGACTGCGTTGGTCATACAGCGCCCATACAACTTTTCTTGTTCCCACCTTAAAGCACAATAATACCCAAAAGCTCCCGAAAAAAAAATTACAACCATGTTCACAAAAAATATAATTTTGTATTCAAAATCAGCTTAGGTTAGGTTAGGCTCGGTTAGGTTTCTTTTTTAAGGTTGAGAATTTTCAGAAAATAACTTAAGTGAAATTTTAATTTAGTTTAATTTTTGTTCTCAAAAGATAGGTTAGGATAGGCTAGGTTAGGTTTTGTTGCATGAAAAAAAAAAATGTTTATGCGATGTTACCGAACTCAAAGCCTTTTTGGCATTATTTTGCTCACAACCTGAAAAGTAAGCACAAAAAATAAGTGGGTCCAATCACCTTAGTCACCTTCATAAACATGGTATTCTGCATATTTTTCTTTGTTTTAAAGGAAAAAAAGAACACCTTAGACTGCAAGGTTACCAAATAATTTGCAATTTTTTGGGGAAACGTTTTTGGAATTTTTGTTAAAAGTTTTCCAACTTGAAAAGCCTAAACTAACCTAACTTAACAGAACCTAACCCATTTGCTTGCTATATGGAGGCAAATGTGTGTAAAAACTTGTCTTGTTACCACCTTAAAGCACAATAATACCGATTTAGCTAGGTTAGGCTAGTTTAGTTGTTTACCTTGGAAAAATTGTTCAATCATTTTCAAAAATAAAATAAAATTGGAAGTTTTCCTTCAAAAGCAGCTGACATTCGGTTCGGGTAAGTTGGGTTCGGTTGTTCAATTTAGAAAATTTTCAGAATATATATTGCTTAATTTTTGTTTCTATTCTTTTCTCCAAAGCAGGGGCGTCGATTTGTATCGATAGACACTAGCGCGCATTAAATGTCACACATCGTGATGGGCGTTCCTCAGAACATCCAAAATCGTAAGATGCAAAGAAAAAATTCCAGTTACAGAAATTCCAGCGCCTGAAGTCTAAATTTGAGGTTACAGTGACAAATGTGACGGAGGTAAGACATCTGTGGTGCAATTGCGCGCAGTGTTTAATCCGGAGGCCAATCTCATGTGACGTCGTACTGATTCGTTTTTTGTACTTCGCACATTCTGATGTATCGCACCTTTTGATGTATCTGCGGACTGGTGTGATTTTAGATAGTGAATAAATAGCTTGCTGATATTTAATTCCCAAAGGAACAGTAGTTGAAGAAGTTGGCAGGTAAGCTTGAAAAAGTCCAGTCCATGCTTTTTTCTGATTTGTGCTCAGGGTTTCCATGTTAATATCACATAACTACCACGTTTGTCTTAAAGAAGAGTTGTTTTTAGTTTACTTTTATTAAAATTTTCATTCCACTGCTCTTAGTGCCCTTTCTGCCCAGGATTGGGCACCTAGTGTTGCATTTCCGTCCAGGGGTTGGCACACCTTTTGGTAAATTTACAGCTTAAGGTAATTTCTGATTAATTTTTTCCCATGCAATGTTTAGGAATGTGATAAACACGATTTTGGTAAATTTGTGTTTTAAGGTGTTTTATGAATTCGTGGAATGTATCATTTCAATGCAATGTTTATGAATGTGACTCAGATGATGGGACCACTCATTTTCTATACAAATGCCTACATTTCAGTAAAGTATTTCAGTAAAGTATTTTTTTTTAAATAAAATAAATGCAACATAACCTAACCTAACCTAGCTTAACCTCCCCTTGGAGAAAAACAAAACCAAAACATCAAGTTGTAAAAATTTCAAGCAATGTATTTTTTTTACAATAAAAAAAATGTAACCCAACCTAACCTAACCTAACCTAACCTAACCAAACCTAACCTAACCTGACCTGACCTGACCTGACCTAACCGAATCTAACCTAACCTAACCTAACCTAACCCAATTTAACCTAACCTAACATAAGCTGCTTTTAAAGAAAAAAGATCTATTTCTTTCAAATTTTGGAACAATTTTTGCAAAAAATGTCGAACTTAAAACACTTAAACTAATCTAACATCACCAAACATAGCCCATTTGTTTGCTTTATGGAGGCAAATGTGTAATAACTTGCCTTGTTACCACCTTAAAGCACAATAATTCTGGTTAGATTAGGTTGGGTTAGGTTTTTCATTTGTAAAATTTCAATAAAATAAATTGCTAGATATTTTTCCAATCTTGTTTTTATAGTTGTTTTCTCCAAGGTCAGCTTAGGTTACATTAGGTTATGTTGAATTTTTAATGTATTTCTTTTAATTGCTATGTTACCTAACTCAAAACCCATTTTTAATGTTATTTTGCTCACAGCCTGGAAAGTAAGCATTTGCACAGAAACTGAGTAGTGCCATCAGCTTAGTGACATTCATAAACATTGCATTGGAAATTTAAATATAAAAATATTAATAAAATACATTAATGCACACATTTAATGTCCTTTCCTCTGCAAATGCATGCCTTTCAATTGGGAGCAAAAAATAACACCAAAATGGGTGTGGAGTAAGGAAATATAGCATACAAATAATGTTCAAGATGTATGATAACCTTACCTAACATAGTTCAACTTCCCATACAAGAAATTAATTGTTTTTAATTTAAATTTTCGAGGCATTTTCTCAAATATTTTCAACTTAAAAAGCCTAACCTAAGCTAGCCTGAACCGTTTATTATTTTTTTGTAGAAAAATCATTAACAAAAATTAATTACCAACAAATGATTTTGTGTATAACTTACAACAAACGCCTAACCTAACCTGACAAACCTCACCCCTTTGTATGCTTCATGGAGGTAAAATGTGTGTAAAACTTGTCTTGTGGTTACCTTAAACTGTGATAATACCTGGCTTTTTGGGTAATATTTCAGCTCATGGTACTCTCTGACTTCTTCTAATTTATTTTTTAATGCAGTGTTTGTTAATGTGCTGAACATGATGTAACCGCTCATTTCCTCTGCAGATGCACACTTTTCATTTGTGAGGAAAAATAACGTGGAAATGCTTGGATTTGAGTAATATAGGATGAAAAATAATGTTCAGATTAAAAAAAAAGTAACTTAACCTAACCTAACCTAGCCTAGACTTCCATGCAAGAAATGATTATTTTTATGCCAAATTCTCCCCCCCCAATTTCTTTTTCTCAAACATTTTGAACTTAAAAAGTCTAACGGAACCTAATCTAGCTTGAACCGTTTTTGAAGATTTTTTTTCATTTACTAACTTACAACAAAAGCCTAGCCTAACGCAATTA
Organism: Ashinkailepas kermadecensis; assembly: GCA_034440615.1. Classification (NCBI taxonomy): domain Eukaryota; kingdom Metazoa; phylum Arthropoda; class Thecostraca; family Neolepadidae; genus Ashinkailepas; species Ashinkailepas kermadecensis. The sequence goes on from JAOTOM010000758.1 coordinate 29,113, forward strand.
GACAAAACCTAGCTCCTTTGAATGATTCGTGGAGGTAAAAATGGGTGTAAAACATGTCTTGTGGTTACCTTAGACTGCAATAATATCTCTTTTTGTGCTACCTGGTGTACGTGATGAACCTCCATCTGCATGCTGCATGAGAGCATTGCACTTATTGGGTCACAAAGAACAATAACATTTTGAAAGTACAATATTTTCAGGAATGGAATCCTGTGCTGATAACATTTTCTGAGTTATAAATTTGCAGATCAGATCTACATCATTTGTGTTAATAAATATGAGAAATTCATAGAAATGCATACACCGGTTTGTAGACAAGAAGTTATTCTGATGATTTCTGATGTACTGGAAAATGACAAATTTTCATGATGGAAGCAGGCAAAGTTAAAGTACATATATCTCAATAAGTGGTCAGTTCACTAACAAGACAGCAAATTCACTCAAATAGCACTCAAAATGCCAGGCGGCCCACTCTTTTTGCAAGTTTAAAATCGATGACAGTGCTTTCTTGAATCATGTTTAAAGCACATGAAGGAAGTGTATTGCTGACACTTGTTAGGAACTGATGTGTGTAACGTTAATTAACATTTCTAATGTCCTGATGTTTGTACACAAAATATAGCTCACTATTGTAAATAGCATGGGAAGTATGATGCCATATATCATGGCTAATTTATGGTCAAACTGTTATGCAACAGATTCCCTGCATTGTTACTTAGTTATTTGGGCTTTAGGGCACAGACCATGTTGATCACATAGCTCCCTGCATTGGTGTTAACTGATACATCAGTATGTTTGCAAATTCACTGATGAGTGAATCCATACCATTCTCACTGGGGTATAAAAGCTACATTATAACATTGTTTATACCGGGCGGCTGTGTCGGTGCATTGACGGCACGTTAAACTTTCGGTCAAAATTCTGCCGTTTAACTTGAATTAATGAATCGGGTGGTGGGGCCAGGGTTCACGCAACAAGCTCTGCTTAGCAATCCGACCCTGGTTCATAAAGCCAGCCCAACAAGAACTCGGATGAAACTTATTTAATAAAAAAAAAAATGCATATAACAGAAACCCATCTCGATTGTCCTGCTTACTCAGGACACCATAGAAGTCAATGAAGCCAATGAAAACCATAGAAGTCAATGAAAATGTTACTTCATCCCCTGTATTGTTAATGGAAACAAGTCTCTTGAACCATATGGTATGTCCTTCACAGTGTTGCTCCATATACCTCCAACTCCAACCCTGACCAAACTTCAGGAGCTCATCCTTCTCCAAAGCAGTGTGTTGAAGAAGGTATGTATTGTAGCATAACTACTCTGACCGGAATTCCATGGTATCCATGTTGCCTTACAATCCATCCTTGCTGATCCATGTAGCAGATGTTTGACTTTCCTCAAACTGTCTGGATAACTGGGGAGTTGAAATCGCATGTGTGATGAAACAGATGAACTATTCCTGGATTCTTATGTTGCATCATTGCATGGCACAGTGACATACTGAATGGGGAGGGGGAATTGTGGGAAGTTTCCTCACCCCCCCCCCCCGTCCTGATAGGTTGTCGGGCCTCCAAGAGTCCGCCGAGCTTAGGAAAAAAATGCGCTATGCTCCCTAAGAATTTCACTCGGTCGACCAAAAATCGCACCGGGGCTCAGAAAAATCACATTCGGGGCCCCCATACGTAGCGCAGGGGCCCCGATAATGACGCTGGGGCCTCAAAAGTTTGCACCTGGGCCCCTGAAAATCACGTTGGGGCCGCAAACAAGTCGTGCCGGGATTCCAGAAAATCACGACGGGGGCCACAAACGGTCGGGCCGGGGCCTCCTGAAAATCACGCCGAGACTGGGGTATTAAGAATTATCACCCGGGCCCCTGAAAATCACGCCAGAGGCCTGATAGGTCCCACCGGGGCTCTAAAAGTCTCGTTGAGATCACCCAACAAATGAAGCCGGGTGAATGAAAAACAGTCCGGACACGGACAATCAATCTGGGATCTCAACAATAGCTCCAAAAGCCCACACAACTTGTTGGGCCCCCACAAACGTGTCGTAGCCACCGCAAGGGATCCCAACAAATGACGACGGGGCCCCAAAAATCGCACTTAGACAAAAACAAATTCACGCCGCTTCTCTTGAAAATCTCACTGGGGCCAAAACGTCGTGCCGGAGCCCCACAAGTTGCAGCTGGCTTCCCAAGTACCAATATATACCCGGAATGCCACCTTGCGGACGGAAAAATTGCGTCAAGGATCCACAAAATAAGAAGTCGTCGGACGCCGGAAAAGAAACCTGTTTGGGCACCGGAAAAAAACGCACCGAGAGCCAGAAAAATCGTACCGGGTTCCAAAAATAGCCTGCAGGGGGCTTATAAAAATAGACTTCACCACAAAAACTACAAGGAGACTCCATCGAATCGACCAGAGCACCGGAAAATTAAGAATGGGTCCCGAAAGAAAATTATCCGAAGGGCCTTTCTACTCTCGATCGTGCAATCTGCGGAAAAAAACACGTTGACCAGCCGCAGTGGCGTACTAAATGGAAAAATTCCCCTCCCTAACGTTAGGCACCAAGGAAATACTTTCACCCATCGTCATTACCGTTCAGGTCTGCTGTGCTCTGATGCTTCATCAATGCCGGTGTGTTTTAGCCTGCATCTGATCGCTGAAGTATTTTTATTTAAGCCGGTGTGTGTTTGTTGATGTGTGGAGTGAGGAGGAGGGTAACAGTGACGGTGACGGTGACGATAGATCCGAGCCTACTATATGGCACTGCAGTCGCATGCTATTACTCAGAGTTGTTATGTTGGTGAGTTCGAGTCTCACCTGTCGCTACTCTTCGCCCGCGACCAATCGGCGTGAGAGATTGGCGACGCTATATGACACAACGGTCGACGTGTCGTAGAACCAATGACCAACCAAGAGTTGTTATGTTGAAATGTACTGAGCACTGCTCTTTTAATTATGTGACTTCACCAGTTATTGGGCGATTTTCCCCGTCGGTGAGGATGCTGAATAAACATAAACATACACATCGTCGAATAAGAAATCAGAATTTCTGAGATCTGAAAATATAGTGGGCTAAATCCGATGAGTTTTTTTTTGTGTGGGGGGGGGGGGGGGGGGGGTCTAGTGTTTTGGCACTTCGGCCCCCCGAATGTTTTTCAAAAATCGACACCCCTGTCTATATGTAACATCGGCTAGTCCTAAATCGTCAAAGAGACCTGGGCTATTTACCTATGTACATTGAGCATGTAGTGCAAACTTCCTGAACAGTGTTCATATCAACAAGGAGTTTCTCCTTGTCTTCAGTGTACCACGAATTTCTTAGTAGCGGGCGATTCAGTGGTTAACACAAAATCGCTTAAAATGGAGCTATTTGAAATTATTACTTAAATCGGACCAGGGATGTAAGACGGAGGCGGTTCGTCTGATTTCCGAGGTCGGTGGAAGCCCTGTTCAAGTGCAGATATGCCGGGTATAGATTGTGATTGAACCACGTAGGCCTGAAACCTGTCGATTAACACGCGCCCTGGAGGGCCTCGGAAAATTACCCGCACAGGAGGGGGCGGATTCCGCCCCCCCCTTAAGATCTCGGTTCATATTAAAGCTGGAGGAACGAAATTCGCAAGGTGGATGGGTACTGTAGTGAAATCTATTGTGTGCAAATTTCATGACCTTAGGTCAGTATAGTCAAGGCCAAATGAGGTCACATGTCAAAATTGTCTTGTTTTGTGTGGCTTGGCTTGTCATTACTATGGATCGCTGTGCTTAATTGTGCTTAAATGCCCCAAAATGGGCATCAATGATGTTTTGGACATTACTAATGATGCAATACAGATGCTAGACCCGGAATTTGACCTCAGGTCACCTATGTAGCAGCACTTTATCAGGTCAGTTACCTGTCCCAGTTACCAGAACCTGGCCGCCCGCCTGACTGCTCCGTCGGAAGCCTTGGCACAATCGGCTTCGCGAAGAAGGGAGTGAAGTACATGAATAAAGTATGGAAACCTTTATGTACACGATGACAAACAGTAGTTTTCAGAATGTGTAGGGAGTAACATGCAAAACGATATCAATCGCATGACAGTCATTTGCATTGATGACAACATTCCATTTGACCAAGTTTGGTTCCATTAGCCTGTCAAGAACTTGACCTGACTTGACCTCGGTGACCTAACATGACGTTGAAACTATATAACATAATAATATACATGAAACAAGTCGCTAGTGTTGCCAAGAACAATTCCCTTTTGCGGGAAGAGCATCAGCGCCGATTTTTTGGGGTCTGGCGCTATGAAATGTTTTGCCTTTAACGGCACCTAACCCGAAAAATTGTCGCCCGATTTCCGTTTTTCTTGCATTAAGCGACGCGCCGGACACTTCTAAGCAGGTACGCAAAATGGCGTATATCGACCGGTACAATCTGGAGTACGAAAAAAACGGGGTATGTACGAAAAAACGGAGGGGTGGGCGGATTTCGCCCCCTCCCCCTCCAGTGCGCGTGTTAATGTAAGTTCTACTTCCCTTTGGGATCACATATATTCCTTATGATTTTAAATCGGATAAGGACGATCTAAATTCGCAACGTGGAAGAGGGCTATCGTAACCCGTGCAGTGCCGGGATGGGCTAATTTATCCCATGGTCAATTTCCGGATCGCTTTCAATACTGCATGACCCATCAAACTGAACTTTGCCATAGCTCTATATAATTTCATAACGCATCGTTTTTCGTCAGATTTGATCCGAGATCATGTTCGGATTGGGGTTACAGCAATTGAAAGTCAGGTTATTCGTACAGCAGAAGGTTATTCATTCTTAATCCTGTTTCAAAACGTCTACTAGCCAATAGTAGCGAAGATCGAAAGAAATGTGAAATATCTGCATGTAGGCTAATCACCAAAATAGCTCCATCACCCTGTAACAGAGGACAAGATCAGATTCGTCGAAGTATATGATTCATAGTTTTGGTTCCATTGGGTAGCTCATGTCATGCAATGCACGTTTGATACTGTTTATGAAATGAAAACTCGAAATAAACCATAAAACAATGAGTGTCTAAATAGGTTTTCCCCACTCGATGCACTTTATCCTGACTTGGCATCAGGTCACTTGACGGAGGTCAATCAAATTGGATTACGAACTTCTCATATTTCTGCATACATACCACGGGCAAAAAAAAATGTTACAAGAGCGTGCATATTACAAAATAGGAAACAAGTTCCAAATTTGGCAATGACCTTAGGTCACTGAACTGACCTAGAACGGAAATCCAAGTGATGTGTTTGATAGGCACCGCATAATTTTACTCAAGGAGCAAGTTTCGTTTCAATATATTTTCATTCATATTAGCTATTCATCCTGAAACATTTTGAGGTGGTTCTCCTTAACATGTGCTAGGTCAATTGCCTTGCGCGACCTGAGGTCGAAACTTTCACATCCGATGCAAAAAGACGAAGGAAAATGTGCTTAACAGTCCACCCTGTTTTTTTTCAATCGCTAAAACACCCTAGGTGGGTAGGGAGGGGTAAATAACTCCCGTGTTCACGAACCCTAACATATTATCAGTGCACATCGATAAATAGCCCATCCATCGTATATACGTACATTCATACATATGTATATATATATATATATATATATATAGATATATATATATATATATATATATATATATATATATATATATATATATATATATATATATATATATATATATATATATATATATATATATATATATATATATATATATATATATATATATATATATATACATACATATATATACATATATATATATATATGCGCGCGTGTGTGTGTATATACATATGATATATATCTTTTCATTTTTTCCCGGTCCGACTTTCGGCGCCTCCACTTTTATACC
>JAOTOM010000758.1:40000-42728 GCA_034440615.1 Ashinkailepas kermadecensis
CGCGTAATTTTCTGAGGCCCTCCAGGGCGCGTGTTAAGCGACAAGTTTCAGGCTTACGTGGTTCTACCACGATCTATACCCGGCATATCTGGACTTGAACAGGGCTCCCACTGACCTCGGAAATCCGACGAACCGCCTCCGTCTTACGACATCCCTTGCCCGATTTAACTAATCATTTCAAATAGCTTCATTTTAAGCGATTTTGTGTTGCCACTTAATCGTTCGCTACTAAGAAATTGGTGCTACACTGAAGACACAAGTAGAAACTCCTTGCTGATATGAACACTGTTCAAGAAGTTTGACTATATGCTCAATGCACATAGGTAAATAGCCCAGCTCTCTTGGACGATTTGGAATTAGCCGATGTTCACCATCCATAATATATATATACATAAATATATATATATATATATATATATATATATATATATATATATATATATATATATATATATATATATATATATGTATAGGCCGACAGGCTAAATGCGATTATTCCTGGCTGCCAGGGAGACACCAGGATTTTCTTCAGGGGGCAACCAAAAAAATGTCATGAAACAGACATTAGGACTATGGACAACTATAGGCAATCCCAGCCTATCGACAACCCTATGTGGCACCAGGATTTTCTACAGGGGAAACCAGAAAAAAATGCCATGAAACAGAAACTGCTTTCGGCGCGCTTCGCACGCTGAGAACGTTCGGTTTTGCATGGTGAAGATCTCAAAGTTACTTGTTTGATCTGGTATATTTGTGGCTGCTAAGGGAGGGGGAGGAGAAAACCCCTCGGTTCACCTATGCTTGCTGCTTACTGAGTGGCAAGGAAGAGCCGAGAGCTGCTTACTTCAGCGTATCTTTTCCAGATGGTTCACACGTAGACCGCGCGAGGCGTATAAGCAAAGCGGAGCCGCCTTGTCTGATCGGGTTCGACAACATCCGCTAGATCAGCGCTCTCCCAACGAATCAGCGAACCCAGCGGCGCACCGCAATTTCGTAGTTCATGAATTTTGTTTGCCTTGTGATCATAAATATAATTTATTTTCTTTCTTTGACTATGCGTAACCACAACTCAGAACACGAACTGTTGGTGAAACACGAACGATGATTGATAGTTGCACTCTTTTGAAGGCAACACACCTTGTGTGGATAGTGCTGCATTGCGCATTCACCAATTGCTATATTGTACGCGTGAATTATGAATTATAAAAGTATATGTAAGGTGAAAATGTTACTACTTACGGGTATAAAACGGTCGCTAGACAAACCGATATCGACATCGGTTAACACAATATATATATATATATATATATATATATATATATATATATATATATATATATATATATATATATATATATATATATATATATAATATACACAAATACTGCGTATTTGTGTACAAGCGGCACCCTGCTGAGCAGTAGCGGCGACAGTATTCGGTCAGTTCGGTGGCTGGCAATCAGTCCGTAGCGTCCAGTGGTGAGCATTCATGGCATATTCCGGGGATTAACGGTGGCGGCCGCCGTCAGCAGACCGCCTGTCGCCTGGGTAAGCGATGTCATGCCTTTTGTATCGTACCGTGGCTGGTCACAAAGGTGGGTTGATGCAATTTGAAACCAAGACGCGGTCCCGACGCCAGACTACCGGCTGTCTTTCATGTTACCATTCGAATATGGCGCCAGTATTCACATGTGCTATTTATGGTAGTAATGGGAAGGGAGAATGCCTTCCACATGAACAGAAGCACGGTGGTGGGAAGTCACCTGTGTCGCATCGTAGTATGTGACGTATCAATGAATGTCAAGAAAGATCGATTTCATTTGCGGAATCAGCTTGTAACAGTAAATACATAAAGTGCACAAAGTATGTACAGAGGTACGTAGTAACAGTCCTATGCGTGGGTGGCAGGGTGCCAATCACAATGAGACGGCGTAATTCTCATGCTGAGCTGTCGTTTAATAATCGGATCCATTTCACGGATGAAAGCTGCCTCTAGGATAATTTAGTTTTGGTACCCTGCGACATCGGGTCAATATGGTGGTATTCTTGGTCATTATGGATCGGGTAAGTTTCGTATTGTGCATCGACATGGTGTGCTTTTGTTGTGCCCATTCTTGGTGGTGCAAAGATGCGTCTTGGTGGTGGCGGTGTATCCAATGTATGATCAGGCAGCCCGGGGCCACACCATGGGCGTTGAACCATTTACGTTGCACGAAAAACCCCCCTCGTCGGTCAGAGCCGCCTCCTGGCTCGGCTCGGGCTCTCATCGACCCGAGGGCAGCTGCTCTGGACCACTCTCAATCGGCGTGAGCCAAAGCCGACCCAAAGGTGACGCACGTCCTGAATCCCCTCCGTCGGCCCAGAGGTCCGTGACCTACGACGAAGACCTACGATCAACCAACCGCCGCACTACAGTCGTCACGACCGGTCAAGATTCACTTAACGATCGGAAGAAAACAAGTCGTCCAGAAGTACTGAATTTGACATAGACTTGACAATTAGTGTACCTTTAATGCAAATTATAACAACTCGTTGCCTGTTTCGCCGTCCATTTATTACGCATATCTGGACTTCACTTCCATTTTCGATCACCATGGTGTGGTACATAAAGAAAAACAGTCACGTACGCTAAACGCGGTTGCATCTTTCGCCGTGGTAGATTGCACATACAAAAACAGTCACATGCGATCGAGCGCATTCTTCGCTTCAGTCGGATGCGCTTATCAAT